>PJEM01010945.1:0-58251 GCA_004023845.1 Helogale parvula
CATCCCCTGCTCCTTTCTCTCCCTGCCCAGCTGTCCCCTTCTGCAGGAGTGGACCTTGCTGTCGCCTCAGCAGCTGCTGGACCTCAGGTATAGTTCATTATACTCTCAAGTGGAGTTAAATTCCTTAGTGCATTATCATCTTTGGTCAACATAAAACGCCTCTCTTGTTTCCCTTATTCTCTTTTATCTCTACCCCACTTCCATTGCCTCCGCAGAGGTAACATGCTAATAGGACTCATTCCTCCACCCTCTTCTAGGTGCTCTTGCAAAACGGATATTGTCTTCATGGGTTTTTTTTTTTTCTGCAAATGGTAGTGTTTTGGTTCTAGTGTCATTTCTTACATTTTAAACTCAGCATTGAGGCCCATCCACGTTGCTATGTGTGCATCTAATCTCTCCTAGCTGCTGCATAATTCACAGTGTGAGCCATTCCCACTCTCCCTGGGATGGACACCTAGGTTCCCTCTGACGACCCTTGTCCCCAGAACATATACACATTCTATGGACCTGTGTCCACCTCTTTTGCATCTCTACCTGGGAATGGAGTCACAGGGTTGTAGGGCTGGGCGCTACGACAGCAATACCTCCACCGCGGCTGCTCTGGTCTGTCCTCCATGGCGGCACCCTCACTGATATCACCCGACATTAACACTGGGCTTTACCCAGCGAAGTCTGGCCTGTCTCAGAGATTGCCTTAGTTTTCTACTGCTGTGTAACAAGTTACCACAAACGTCGTGGCTTGGAAAAACTTGCATTTTTTACCTCCCATTTTCTGTGGACCGGGAGTCTGAGTCTGGCTTAGCTGGGAGTCCTGCTCCGCCTGCAGTCAAGGTATTGGGCAGGCCGCCTTCTCATCAATGGCTCAAATCGACAAAAGAACTGCCTCCAAGCTGCCCCAGGCTGTTGGCAGAGTTCACCTCCTTGTGGTTGTAGAACTCAAGGTGACTTGCTTCTTTCAGGCTCAGCAGGAGAGTCTCTGATCTCTATGTCCTTTTTTTTTTTTTTTTAGTGCTTATTTATTTATTTATTTAGAGAAAGAGAAAGAGAAAGGCAGGGGAGGGACACAGAGGAAAGGGAGAGAGAGCATCCCCCAGCAGACTCCACAACACCAGAGCCCAACTGGGGGCTCGATTCTATGACCTCGAGATCATAACCTGAGCTGATCTCAGGAGTCAGACTGCTTAACCAACTGAGCCACCCAGGCGCCCCTCTACATCCTTTTATAAAAATAACTCACCTGATTAGATTTGACTCACCTAGGATAATCTCCCTTTTGAATAAATTAAAGTCACCTGACTGAGGGCTTTCATTACATCAACAATTCTCTTCACCTTTTTTCACAGTGCATAACCCAATCAGGCATTGACATCCTGTCACCTTTGTTATATTTTATTGGTTAGAGGCAAGTTTATAAGTCCCACCCATATTCAAGGGCAGAGAATTATACTGGGCGTGGGCATTGGGGCTCATTTTAGAATTCTGCCTACCACATAGGTATAGCATGATATTTTATTTTTCTTGTTGTTTTTTAAATTATGGTAGAGAATCCATATCATAAATATTTCCGTCTTAACCATTTTAAGTGCACAGTTCAGCGTTGTTAAGTCCATTCACACTGCGATGTAGCCATCACCACCATCTATTACAAGAATGATTTTCATCTTGTAAAACAGAAACTCTGTACCCATTAAACACTGACTTCTCATTTCCTTCTTGCCTCTGCCCCTGGCAGCCACCATTCTGCTTTCCATCTCCATGAATTTAAATACTCTAGGTACCTCATATAAATGAGATCATACACTTACACCAGTCTCTTTCTGCCTGGCTTATTTCACTTAGCCTCAAGGTTCATCCATGTTGTAGCATGTGTCTGAATTTCCTTCCTTTTTAAAGCTGAATAATATTCCATTGTATGTATGTTCCACAGCTTGTTTATCCTTTCATCTGTGAATGGACACTTGGGTTGCTTCCATTTTTTTTTGGCTACTGTGAATAATGCTGCTATGAACATGTGTGCACAAATATCTCTTTGAGATACTGATTTCTTTAAAAAAATTTTTTTGTGTATTTATTTTTGAGAGACAGAGAGATCATGAGCAGGGGAAGGGCAGAGAGAGAAGGAGACACAGAATCCAAAACAGGCTTCAGGCTCTGAGCTGTCAGCACAGAGCTGGATGTGGGGCTTGAACTCAGGAACCGCGAGATCATGACCTGAGCCAAAGTCGGCTGCTCAACCAACTAAGCCACCCAGGTGCCCCAAGATTCTGCTTTCAATTCTTTGGAGTATGTACCCAGAATTAGAATTGCTGGATCTCTGAGAGCTCCTGGGTGGCTCAGTTGGTTACGCTTCTGACTCTTGATTTCGCCTGAGGTCATGATCTCCCAGTTTGTGGGATTGAGCCTCGTGTCAGGCTCTGCATTGATAGCCTTGTGCCTGCTTGGGATTCTCTCTCTCCCTCTCTTTCTCTGCCCCTCCTCTGCTCTCTCTCAAAATAAGTAAACATTAAAAAAAGAATTCTTGGATAATATGGAAATTCTAGTCTTAATTTCTTGAGGAACTACCATATTGTTTTCCTATTTTACATTGTTTACCTATGTTTCCATTTTATACTCCTACCAACTCTCTACCAGGCGTGTTTTGGAAGGGAGTTTCGTCTTCCAAAACGTGCCTGCTCATATCCTTTGTTCATTTATTTTTCTTGCTAATTATATATAATTGCTAATTATATACTAAGGCTGTACTAATCTTGTAAATTTTAGACTTTGCATATATCTTCTCTTATTTTGTCATATGTTATTTGGAACAGATATATTATGATATAGTTAAATACCCCTCTCCCCTCTTTTTTTTTTCTTTACGGATTGTGCTTTGAAAGTTTGATAAATCTTTTCTTCTGGGGTTCATAGATATTCCCTATTTTTCCTATCAGTGTTATAACTCGGCCATTCACAAGGACTCTTTAACCATCTGAACACTCCCCTTGTATGGGATCACATCGTTTTTCTCTATAAAGTGAGTCAGAATTTTCCCAGTAAGAACAGCAGACTTAGACACGCACTTTATTGTATATTAAGCTTCCCTAGAACTAGGGATCCTTTCCAAACTCTCCACAATGTCCCAATGGATTGTCTCTTCTTTCACTAGCATCATACTGTTCTTTTGTTTGTTTTTAAACATCATTGTAGTATGCCTAAATATTTGGGACAGAGAGAGATTCCTGCCCATCCCCCCTTTACTTAGGCATCTGTAGAATTTTATTCCTCCTCACACATTTCAGAGTAAGTTTTCATAGCTGGAATTTTTATTGGGATTGCAGCGATATTATAGATTAATTTAGGGAGAGGCAACATCATCATATATTAGACCACCCCTCCCAAGAGCATGAGATGATTCTACTTGGGGAGTGTCTGCACCCACACTTTGCTCCCACCTAACAATTAGCAGGCAATGGAGGGAATTTGCTAAATCAGTGCTAAGAGTTAATCTCCAAAAAGGAAGAAAGAGCGGCTCTAGAATGTTCCTCAGCACCATTTCCTTCATTCCCAGGCAAGTTGAGCAATAGGATGGAGACACCCTGTTGCAGACCCTGTATTTTCTGCATAGGCAAAATACAAGTATGATGGAGAAAAAGCATATAGTGGGAAGTTGAGCTTCCCACCCAGAAGGGTTGGGTTTCCCTGAAGTGAGGGCAAGGGGGATGGGGTCCAAAGAACAACAGAATGATTCCTGGCTTTCCCCAGGGTTGTCCCACCCTCCTGGCTAGCATCACATGGTGGGACTGGCTGGTTCACCACCATCAATGCTGTTTGCAGGATTGATCATGTTTTTCCAAACCTGTCCACTCCAGTCTTCCTGAGGCACATTCTAACCATGTGAGGTAAGTAGACAGATGATCATCCTTATTCAATAGAAGAAGAGAACTAAGGTCCACAGAGAGGGAGGTTCATTTATCACTCAACAAACATTTATCAAGAGTCTACAGTGTTGGCCCTGGGACATATTAGAGATCAAACAAATGATCCCAGCCTAGTGTTGATAATAAGTTAGCAGCAGAAACCATGATGGGCATTTTGCTTTTGTCAGCCAGTACTCCTTCCTTGAGGGAATCAACCTCTCCACATCCCATTCCTGCTGTGGTGGTCAATCAAGGTGTTCCCCCTCATTTTGCATAGTAAGGGAGAGGGGGCAGTGGTCTGGGTGGAGCCAATACGGCACCATACCCTCAAGACACAGTGATTGGTCTAGACGGTGAGCAGATGATCCTAGCAGGACCAATCAGAGTCTTCCTGGGGTTTTCATATGGATGTTGGGAGACAGACAATTCTTTCTAAGGTTGCTGAAGCAGATGGGTCTTAGGTTGCTGGCAATCATATTGGTATAGGAGAGAGGTGTCAAGAAGAATAAAGCCAGTCAGAGACAAGTAGTATAGACACACAAGAGAGAATCAAAGACTGAGAATGTAGTTTGATCACTGCATCCAACTATGACTGAGGTTAGCACACCTACACTTTCTAGTTATATGAGCCAAACCCATTATCTTTTAGCTTGGGTTTATTTGAGTTACAATCAGTGGAAAGGAAAATAGTCCCTTGGACAGAGACCACCACCACAAGACCAGCTTTATGCCCACTCGACTGTCATTCCTCAGGATCACCAGACACTTTTAGGTTGAGGCTGATTTCAGTTCTAATTTCCCATCTCTCAGAATCTCTTTGAATCCTAATTCTGCCAGCAAATACCCTTTATTCCTTATTGTTTTATGGCATCTTCTAGAATGCTAAACCCACCTCCTGGGTCAAAATTCAAGTTGTTGATAAAGATGTTGGGGTGAAGGACAGAGCCCTGTAACACAAAACACCCTCTTTCCTCAGGCCATCCACCTTTTAATTTTTCACACTGTTTCTGGTCTTCATAGAATCCCAGATTCCAATTATTATACAAGGACTTCATATTCCCACTCCTCATTCCCCACCCCCCACCCTAGGTTCTTGGCTCCATGTTCCTCGGTAGAGCTGCCAACCTTGGCCAGGGAGCAAGTGGCCTGTGTGGTGAGCATCTCTTTGCAGCTTCCATTTCCCACCTTTCAGCCACCAGCACCTAGATTCCACTCCTCCGTTCTCAACTGTGTGGCTTATTGCAATATTTAACAAGACTTTATGGAAGGTTCTGGAATAGTGGAAGGGAAGTACCACACAGGGCACAACCTCTGAAGGTAACTGTGCTGAGCTCCTAGACCTGGAAAGGGAGATAGTAATCTGAGAAAGGGACTCTTTCTCTGATACCTCCTGGTGAGGCCCAAAGAAAGGGACCAGTGCCCCTTTGCCCAGATGAATGCCAGCCTAAGTCCTCTTTTTCAGATTCCCATTTAATTCAGGGAACACCAGTGGGCTGCCAGCCACAGGAAGGGCCTTTGTCTCTCTGGGCCCAGGGAGTCGGCTACAAGTATCAGGATATGCTGGGTGATGTACCCAGGGTGGGGCTCCTGAGTTCCAGTCCTGGTTGTGTGGGTCCAAGCCCAGATGAGCTTCTCTGTTTCTCCCAAGGTCATGTCAGCCACAGTCATTCTCCAAAGCAGCTGGCCTGCAGGTCTGGCTGTACCGCAGCTCCGTATTTTCTGCACCTTCTTAAGTCCTCAATCCCCCAACTCAGATCCCAATCTGAGAGGTGATGCTTCTTCTTCTTCTTCTTTTTTAATGTTTTATTTATTTTTGAGAGAGAGAGAGAGAAACAGCATGAGCAGCGGAGGGTCAGAGAGAGAGACACAGAATCCGAAGACAGGCTCCAGGCTCTGAGCTAGCTGTCAGCACAGAGCCCGACGTGGGGCTCGAACCCACAAACTGTGAGATCATGACCTAAGCCGAAGCCGGATGCTCAACCGACTGAGCCACCCAGGTGTCCCTGATGCTTCTTTTTAAATGTCCAAATTACAACAAACAACAAAAACAAAACACTTTTTTTTCCAAAGAAGCAAAATGACTGAGAACATGCTCTGCTTACTGATAGACTTGGTTTCTGCTGTCACAACCTATGCAGCTTTGCAGTCTGAGGCATCTTGGGAATGCTTGGGGCTACATCTCAACATTCAATCTCCCTCAGAAGGAGAGGTGGGAACCTACCTCAGACAACTGTGAAACTCAACTGCCTATATAGATAGCGTTCCCAGAACAAACGGGGCGTCAGGTAAACTCAAATCTGTTTTCTTAGGAGGCAACTCACAACTTCTAAATAAAGGTGGTTTTGTTTTTGTTTTGTTTCAGCTTCAGAATCTCGGAATCTAGTTGTGGCCAGTGCCCCCAGAAAAGAAAGGTAGGATGGAAAACATGGATTTTGCAAGTGCTGAAAGGGCACCACAAACTTGGGTTAAAGTCAACGGACGCAAACACATGGCTTGGGTAGAAACACACAAAGTGGCACAAAGGAGCCAGAGAGATGGCTCTACCCGGGAGGGGTAGGTTGGGGGCAGTCACATCAAGGGCAGTTAAAGAGTGGGGAGGGATGTGAACAACCTTTTCTCCCTGGCAGCCAGGCCTCCATGTGGTTTTGCTCATACTGTGTCAACAGTGTTCTGAAACTGGGATTCTCTTGTGCATCAAGTGCATTCATTACATGGAGCAGTGCAAGAACACAGCCGTCATTCCTTCCCTCATTTATTCTATATGGTTTGCCTTCTACTTGCTGGTCCTGTGATGTGTGTTGTGAACAGTCAAAAGATAAATGAATTAATGGAGTTTTCATTTACCTGAAGCTTAGGGCCGAGACGGGATTCAGGTTATCAATCAAATAACCACACGAATAAATACACGGATCACAGGACCACCTGAAACTCAGGCACCTGGTGACTACAGCACGTGCCTGACTATGGTCTAAAGTTCTAACCAGGGAGGGAAATGACACTAGGGAGGCCTAACTTGTTTTTCCATAATCCATTACTGGCTTCTGGGGATTCTTTTCTAAACGTGCCCAACTAGGAATTTTGCTAGACTCTGAACTCCAGGTTGGGAGGCATGTGTACTCAGGAAAGGAAACTCATTTATTAGAAACTGGCTGTCCAGGAGTCCTTGTTCAAACTGCGGGTATCCTTGAGTCTCAAGGACGTTTCCAGGGAGGGAGAACAGTGCTCAGCACACAGACAGGTGTGCACCTACACGCCTGTGCCCTGCACGTGGCTTTCACACCATTATAAGGCAGACGCCCGGTCTGGAGTCCAATCGGCCCCGCCCACAGAAGGGTCACGTGGCCATGCCGCGCACGCGTGGCGTGAGGTGGAGCGCCACAGGGGCGGGGCTTTCAGCCCGGCGCGCATTCCAATTGGTTAATACGGCTCTCTTTTAGCCGTGGACGCAGAGCCCGCCAGCCCGTGCCTTCCGGCCTCCCGGAGCAGCTGCTTTGGCGGGAGTTGGTGGCGGGTGTGAGGTGAGAGTCATGGGGTTGCTCAGGCCGAGGACGGTTCCGGGGCCTTTCCGCTTGGGAGCCAGCGCAGCTCGGACGACTTTTCAGGGATTGGCGAGGGTGAGGGCTGGACGGAGTGCGGACTTTGCAGGGCCTGCCGCGCAAATGAGTCCCTCTGTGGCCTCCCGTCAGCCTAGACCCAGGGGACGCGTCCAGGTCGGACGTTCGACCTTGCCACTGACGCAGTCGCCTTTTATTCTATCTTAAGGCAGCTCTCGGTAGGCTTTGTCAGGGGTCGGGTGAAAGGCCCGAGTTCTGAACCCGCCCCTCCCACCCGCACCCCGGGCACGCCATGTTCTTGCTGCGGTTCCTTGTAGGGGACACCTGTTACACACAGGGGAACGGGTGTGGATGTTATCCCTTGACCAGGGGTTGCAAACTCAGCGGTGCACACGGGCAGGGCATCGGGTGTGGCCGAGGTGGCAAATGGCCCCAGGTCCTGTGGGGTACAAGCCAGAGATGCTAGCTCTTAGGTTGGGTGTGTGGGTTGTTTTTTTTTTTAATCTGACAACAGCAGTTGAAACCTGTTTTTCTAATAGAGCAAGCTCACCAGTTTTCAATGTTGAGGTTAATTTATCAAGCTTTAGAGTATTACATGGCCAAATAAAATATGTTTATGAACTGCATTTGGCCCTTGCGATGCCAGTTTGCCACCTCTGCTGTAGATGTCCAAGCAGGCATTACAGACTGACAAAAGTCCCCCATTTGGGGGACTTGAGCACTAGAAAGATCTATCCCAGAACTGACCTCTGGATCCTGTGAACCATATTGTCGAGTTGGGGTGATTGGGAGTTACCCCTTGCCTTGTGTTTTACGCTGCCCATTTAGGGTTGGCACAGATAGAATGGGGCTAAATTTTAAGAGTGGGGGTGGTCTGAGACTGGGGAGCAGACACAAAGTAGGCAGAACTCCTCCCATTGCAGCTTCGGCCTGGGAGCTCCCTGTGCCAAGTGTCGGTGAATGGGGCTGTGAGAACATTTTTCAAAGTAGGAAGTGCATTTGAAATGAGTCTACCAGAGCTTGTGCACTGAAGGAATTTCCATCCTCCTACCTCTTGGCCTCATGGTTCTAAACTGTGCTGACTGGAATAGAGGAGGAGAGACCCAGAGGAATTCTGGGAGAGGAAGTTCCAGTCAGTCATCCAGCACTTCCTGGCTCCCTCCTCTGTGCAGCTCTTGTCCCCAGGAGACTTTCAGATGATGTGGGGAAATGAAATCTTGGCCCTGCAGGAGACTTCTTGCCCAGCAAGCTTGGGCTGGGGGAACCAAGGCAGAGAGGCAACAATTTGTGGTCCAGAGGCATCAAGGATTTAGAGCCGTGGACAGAATTTGGTGGGATGACGGGGAAGGGAGAGGGCACTTGCACATGGATATGTTGTGCATTGTGTGGTGGGGTAACATAAATAATTGGATCAGCCTACCCATCATCGACAGGTTAGGGGGGTTTTTAGCGTCCAGTTTCTAGGCCAGAGGGGGTTCAGAGTCGTTTTGTGGAAGGAAGATGTTTGTTAGTTCAGGGGAATGTTATGGTGGGAAAGAGGGTGTTGAGCTACTAGGTGGGAGCTTTTGCGGAGAGTACTATTAAAATGGGACCCACTGTGGAGAAGTCTGTCTTGTTCCCAATCAGATGAGCTTTCCCTGGGAACAGGTCTATGTTTCGACCCCCCAGCTGTCCCTCACCTAGTGCCTTAGGCTCACCTTCCCGTGATGATTGGATGGAGAAATTGCTGTCTTTGTTCTGGTGCAAGGGGAAGAACAGCTGAGCAGGTGATGGTCCTGTTCTTCTTTAGCAGTCTGATGCCTCTTTCCTGCCAATCCAGCCTGCCTTCCCTGTGCTCAGAAGGGGTCTCAGTCTCCATTATAGCCCCCAACTGTGCTGTGAGATGGCGGGGTGGCTGTTGATGGTGAGACAGCCAGTCCCTTTCATGTGAGCCTGAGGGAGCCCCTGGACTGGACACTGTGAGACCTTTTGTGGACAGCGGGCTCCTTTGTAGGCCTTGTCAGGTACGGGGTGGGGCTTTGATCCGAGCCAGCCTCCCTCCATCTTGCAGCCCAGCTTCTCACCACTCCTGGTCCGAGTGTCGTCCGTCTGTTCTGGGGGTGGGGACTGAGGAAGAGTCACTCCAGAAACTTCTGGTTGTGGCCCAAACTCCAGTTCCTCCTCCATCCTTCTTCCTCTCCCCAGATAAGGTTTTTGTGGGGAGAGAAAGAGGCAGACGTGGCTAGTTCCCAGATTTTATAGGCCCCCACGGATACCATGTTGGAAGCCAAACTCCAAACCACGAAGAGGAACACCCAGAACAGCCAAGAGGTAATGTGGCCCTTCCCATTCCCAAAATACCCTCTGTCTTCTCACCTCTCCTACTGTGTCCCCTCACTTCTGGAGCTCCCTTCCCCCTGCTCAGGACTTTGAGACCTCTGATTTCTTCCTCTGGCCCTTTTCCAGACCAGCTTGTGGTCCTCAGGCTTTGGGATGAAACTGGAGGCTGTGACCCCATTCCTGGGGAAATACCGCCCCTTTGTGGGTCGCTGCTGTCAGACTTGCACTCCTAAGAGCTGGGTGAGTGATGGTGGGGCTGAGCCCCACCCAGGAAGCTTCGGAAAACTTGACTCTGAGAGCCACGGCTCTAGGAAGCAGCTTCCTTTATGTCTTTCCGAGTTCAGCCCTCTCTTGCCCATGCCTCTGCTCTGGTCTTTCAGGGGAGTGGACGCACCGGGGTTGGTTGTGGTTTGGCCTGGGGCTGGCTTCCAGGCCTGGGAGAGTTGGGTGCAGAAGTGCAGAGAGAGGAGCTAGGATGTGGCCAGAGGGCTGGGGTCTGCATGCCTGCATGAGTCTTACTGTTCCGTTCTGGGGACACTGCCCATTTAAAAGTCACACCGCACACAACACGTGCTTGAAGACCTCGTGTCCATGCCATGTGCCAGTGAGCCCCAGGGTCCTGGGAGAGATCCAGGCTACATGTTCTCTGATACTGATAAGAGAACTTCTCAAAGACTTTATATGCTACTCTCCAAGAGGACAATTCTGTAGAGAATGCAGCACTTCTGTTTTGACTATGGAACTCTTCTTCCTGAGTAAGTCTCCAATTGAGAAATGAAATGCTGTGGTGTAATTGTCACCTGATATCCTCAATAGTCCATCAGGCAAAGACTACACAAGACAGAGCAGGAGCTTTCCTTCGTTGGTTTGTGAAGGCCCCCAAGGACGTGCTGTCTCTGGCCCCTCTCATGCAGGAGTTCCTCTTCCACAGAGGCATAATGGATCTAGGCTTCCACAATGCGATCCTGGTGAAGGAGGAGAACACCAGGTAGTCAGAGATGGGGGGGTGGGGGTGGAGGGAGGTGGGCAGGGCTTCTGGGAGCATGCTTTGTGGTGTCATTATTTTTCCCTTTGGTGAAAAAAGAAGGGCCCCTGTCCTCTGCTGCGTACTCACAGGTGAGGAGAGGCGGGCTTGGAGCTCTCCTGCAGTTTCTTCTGTAAGCATTTATGGAATGCCCATAGTGTGTCAGGCCTCAAACCTATACACTCCACTCAGCAGGGAGAGGGGAGGGAAAGGAGCACAGAGGGGCAGGTGCTGCTGCTTTCTGCTCCTTGCAAGCTCAGCTGTTCTCAGGCCATGGGACTCAGGTGTGAGCCCTTCCTGATGGAGCATGCTCTGTAGACCCTAGTGGAGTGTGGGCCCTCTGAAACATCCTCCCCCTACCCTGGGGGGCTGTGCTCAGGTTTCGGGGCTGGCTGGTTCGGAGGCTCTGCTATTTCCTGTGGTCACTGGAACAGCACATACCATCCTGTCCGGATGCCCCACAGAAGATCATGGAAAGCACTGGGTGAGGAGGCATAGACTAGGGTCTGGCTGGCACTTCTGAGACCCTTGAAGGGATGACACATGCTCTAGGCAGGGGTGGTTGAGAGGGCTGACTTCTAGAGCATTAGCTTTGCCTGGGCCCCTTCCTTAAAGATGGAGGATAAATACTGGAATCTGTGCTCTTGGGGATGCTGTGGTGCTGAGGGAAGTTACCTGAGAGATCTTAGTCCTGCCTCAGCCTAACACCGCTCCCCCTCGTACCACAGGGTGCAGAACGTCATCTCAGGGAGAGACCCAGGAGGGGCCGGGGAAGGCCAAGTGCCAGGCCTTGTGAAGAAAGAGGTACAGCGCATTCTGCGCCACATGCAGGCTCCACCCCGCCCCTTCCTGCTCAGGTAACTCTGTGCTGATGGGCATTCTTTTCTGGGCAGGGGCCTCTGTCCTTTTGGAAAGTGGGTGTTGGCTAGGTTTGGGGAAAGACTAGACTCCCCTCTTGGGAAGCTGGATGGTGTGTTTACCAGAGAGCCTGAGGGGACGCCTGATCTGCATGCTGTGAGAACTTTGGAGGACAACTGGCTCCTTGGTGGGGCCAGTCAGGTATGGGGTGAGGCTTTGATCCAGCCAACTTCCATTCTCACCATTGCTGGCCTGGCGTTGTATGTCTGTCCTGGGGATAGGGACTTGGGGGTCACCCCAGGAAGCCTTGGTTGTCCAGACTTCAGCACCCTCTCTGTCTGTCTTCATCTCCCCAGGTCAGGTTCCTGTGGAGGGAGGTGAGGTGGCTGGTTTCCCTCATCTCACAGGCTCCAACTCTCCCACCCTCCTGTGACTCAGGTCTGAGCTCCTCTGAGATGCAGGGCCCTGTTCCTGGAGAAGGGAGGGAGGCTCAGGACAGAGCGAACACATGGCTGCAAGGACAGAACAGGGCTGGGATTGAGAATCCCGCAGGGGATGAGGGGACTTGTAAGCCAGGGACAAAAATGGGAAAGGAACCAACTTTGAGGGGGCAATGATGGAAGGAACAGTCCTACTGGAGGGGGTAGCATGAGGTATGGCCATAGGAAGGGGCCAGGTTTGCTCAAGAAGCTGATAGGCTTGGAAGCTGGTGAGTGAGGGAGAGAGCTGGTGGAGATGAAATTGAGAGGTAGAAGGGACAAGATATGCAGGGCCATTCAAGAAGTTTGGTTTTGATTTTTAAGTGCAGTGAAAACCGGTGGAAGGGTTTTCAGCAGGAAATGATGAGATTAATTGGAATCAAGAGTAGAGAACAGGCTGTCTGGCTTTGTTAGTCCCGATGAGATGCCATCCATGGGGCATGGGGTGGTGACAGTAGGGGATGGGAAAATGGATTGAGAGACCGGTGTGAAATTAACAGGACTCACTGATGGATTGAGAGTGGGGGCAATGAGGGAAAAGGAAATCACAGGAGAGCTGGGTTTTTGGCAGAGCACCTGGTGGTGTGGATGGAGGCGGCAGGCTTGGGGAGGAGTGAGTTTGGCCCACAAAGAATGTTTTGGACATAGAGTTTCAGATACCTGAAATGTTGGTGGAGATGTTGAGGAAGCAGTTGCTTAGTCTGGAGTTCAGAAGAGATTGGGGCCAGGAGCATAGATTTGCAAAGCTTTAGCATACAGATGATGATTCAAGCTGAGAGATGAATCAGTCATTGAGGGAAAGAAAGCACAGGGCTGTGCATGGTGTGCTTAGCTGTCTTAAAAGCACTCCATGGTCAACTGCTTGGTTAGGATAGGAAGTAGAGGTTGTCAGTAACTTTGACCAGCCTTCCACGTGATAATTCTTTGAGTTTGCTGAGATTCTAGTTTCTTGACCTGACCACCTTTACACCAGTCATTAGCCCCTCTCTTGTCTTGTCTTCCCTTCTGGACTTGCTTCAATTCGAGAGCATTGGAATTCGTGATGATAATCACATGATGATAATGCCCTTGTGAAAGAGTCACTCGGTTCTGTTTGAACTATGCCACTGCCTTCTCTGTACCTAAGCAGCCAGATGTTTCCTTTATGTGATTCTCAAAGAGGCACATAGCATTCACCCAGACTGATCCAGACTGCTCCTCAGGTTTACCCACTGTCAACTGATGCCCCCATCTTGTGCTTCATGGAGAAACAGAAGCCACTGGATGAGGACATGCTGCCTGTCCACCACATCTCTGTAGTGCTTGCATCTGAGCTTCTGTCCTCATTCCACACCGGTCCCCCCACTGGGCCTCTGGGGAATGCTGCCTCAGGGACTCGTCCTTTTCAGTTGTCCTCTGTTTGTATCACTGACTCCTTCGTTCGTATTTCACCTTTCCCAGCAGCTTTCAAAGACCAGGCTGGGTTATGCCTCGAGAGGGTCTTAGTACTCTAATTTCCTTTGGGGTAAATGGAGGCAGGGAGACGGTCTGAAGTTGATTTGAGGCAGTTGCATCATGAAGTCTTGGGAAAGTAACAGCACCTCACAGGTGTGGGGTTTGGTGTCGGGTCTCTGCACCACTGCTTCTTAGCTTTCTCTACTATTCAGCTTCTGTAACCTTCTAAGACCCACTTCCTTTTTCCATAAAGTGGGGACAGTAATGGTACTTGCCTTAGAGGAGTGCTGGGCAGCCTCCTGAGGTGCTGTGGGGCCACGACACACCTCAGACTGGCTGTCACACTCCAGGCTGTTCAGCTGGGCACTGCTGCGGTTCCTGAACCGTGTCTTCCTGAATGTGCAGCTCCATAAGGGCCAGATGAAGATGGTCCACAAGGCCGCCCAGGCGGTAAGGCCCGCCCTCCATCGGGACGGGGATGGCGGGAACAGAGGAGCAGAGGCTAGGCCAACCCCCAAGTTGGGACCAGCCCCATCAGCTGGTGGGAAAAATCCACTGCTCTTTGACGACCTTCTCTTCGTGTCTCACGGTCTTGCTCCCATGGGGCTTCCTCTAACGGTTTTTCATCATGGTCTTAACAACCATTACATCAGCGCATTACCTTAAAAGTTGTTGACAGAGCTCCTCTACTTTTGGGAAATGTGCTCAGAGGAAGAACTACTCTGCTGAACCCTTCCTCCCTCTGGGGCTGCCCTGGGTCTGAAGGTGCTGGGTTTCAGCTTCCTGGATCTTCAGGGTGGGGGCAGATTGGCACTTCCCTCTGGCTGTCCCAAGCAGGGCTTGCCGCTTGTCCTCCTCTCTACCCACAAGTCCCTCCTGGATGGGATCCTGCTGCCCTTTGTGCTGCTCTCCCAAGGCCTGGGCGTGCTCCGTGTGGCTTGGGAGCCCCGTACCTGCTCTTCCACCCTCAGGTAAAAGCTTTGTGCCCCTACACATACAGGGGAGAAGTCCCCAGGCCAGGGCAGGGGTGTGTAGGGATGTATATGAGGGTGTTGCTGCTCCTAACTCCACCATCTCAGCCTGTGAGGCTCAGATGGAGGGTTAGCTATGGGCCCTAGGGCATGCCTGGCTTCAGGACAGTCAGGCAGGATCCAGGCTGGCCCTGGTGGGCCAAAGCTCTCACTAGCCTCCTGCATGGTCCCATCTCCTGAGCCCCTTCTCTCATCAAGCTTTGCCTTGTGCCCCACAGAGCTCTGCTAAAGAAGCTTGGGGGGCTTTTCCTGCCCCCAGAGGCCAACCTCACCCTGGACAACCCTGAGGGGGTCCTTGCAAGGGCTGTGGTCCAAGCCGTAAGTGCCCCCCAGTGGTTCCAGTGGGGCCGGCCCAGAGCATAGGGGTTTGTTGCTGCCCCGGCCTTCATGTCTGCCTCCCCTCTCTTCCAGGCTATGGAGCAGCTGTTGGTCAGCAGGCAGCCCTTGCTTATATTCCTGGAGGAGCCTCCTGGGGTCCAGGGGCCTCGGCTGTCAGCCCTGGGCCAAACCTGGCTGGGACTGGTGGTGGAAGCTGTCCAGGTGGGCGTTGTCCCAGATGCTATGCTGGTGCCAGTGGCCGTCACCTATGATCTGGTTCCAGATGCACGCTGTGATGCATACCACGTGAGACCCTCCTGCCCCTGGGGACCCCAAACGGATACCATCTCTAGAGAAGATAACACATTATATATATTTTAATTTTTAACGTTTTTATTTTTGAGAGAGACGGAGTGTGAGCAGGGGAGGGGCAGAAAGAGAGGGAGACATGGAATCCAAAAAAGTCTCCAGGCTCTGAGCTGTCAGCACAGAGCCTGATGCAGGGCTCGAGCCCATGAGCTGTGAAATGACCTGAGCCAAAGTCAGACGCTTAACCAACTGAGCCACTCAGATGCCCCATGAGAAGATACACATTATTGTGTCCTGTGGCCAGTTCCCTTTTAGAGGTAGAGTTAAGGGGAGTTCAAAGGACTTCTCCAATCATCGTCCCGTGGCACTTACCAAGGCTCTTATACAGTCATTTTGTCTTCACAAGACCCAGTTGGGTCTTAGAGAGGGATTTCTCCTATTTCATGGTTGAGAAAATAAGCTTGAAGAGATCATGGTCATGTACCAGTTTGGGCCCAAGATAAAGCAGAGCAGAAAACTGCCCCCAGGAAATGTGTTCACTCAGCTCCCCCTCCCTGCAGGCCTCAGCCCCACTGGGGTTGTGGACAGGAGCTCTGGCTGTCCTGCGGATCCTGCGAGGCTGGGGCAGCAGCCACCGGGCATGTGTCCGCGTGCACCTGGCCCAGCCCTTCTCCCTACAGGTATGCAGCCTGTTGGGTAAGGCTGGGAGTACCTGGAGACTGTCCCCTGGCTTCTGGCCCTCAGCCCTCTGCAGGGATAGCCTTGCCTACCTCCGGTAGGCTGTGTACAGGTTTCCTGGTGGGCCAGGGTAGGCCACCTAAGAGCCTTGTCCTGGGCAGGAATACACCATCAATGCCAGAAGCTGCTGGGGCAGCAGGCAGACTCTGGAGCAGCTGCTGCAGCCCATCGTGCTGGGCCAATGGTAGGGGCATGGGCATGTGTGGATCTCAGGGGCAAGGCAAGTAGCCCTTTACTGACCCAGCTTGTAAGCTGGCACCCCTTTTCCCCATACCCACAAACACATCACCAGCTCCTCCGGCTTTCCTTCTCCAGTTACCATCCGTGGGACATCTAGAACAGTGCCAGGCCTCCCTCCTTGCCTGTAATCTGACTGGGGGACATGGCACACAGGCCTGGAAGGGGCTAGAGTTACATGAGCCACCTCTTGCCTTGGGGGTGGGGATGGGGAAACACCCTCACCTTTGAGAAAGCTTGGCTTCCCCACAGCTGTTTTTAGGTTTGGTCTCTTTATCCTGTGGTCTGTCTATCCCAGCACTGTTGTCCCAGACATGGAGAAGGAGCAGGAGTGGACTCCAGCAACTGGCCCCCTTCTGGCGCTCAAGGAGGAGGACCAGCTCCTGGTCAGGAGGCTGAGCCATCATGTCTTGAATGGTAAGGGGATCTGGGCCTTTTAGGGGAGGCTCCTCTACTGGGTCAGCCAGTCATTGGGACTCTTTGTTCCAAATGGGTTTCTGCACCTGATGCCCACTCCTGTGTAGCCCACTTGGGACATGTGAAGGTGAATGGAACCATTCCTGGCTCTGGGGAACCAGGGCAGCCAGGGAGAACAGGAGGGAGCCACTGAGTGCAGACGGGCTAAGCCATGGAGGGCGCAGGGGGCAGATGGCTAGATAAGCCACCTACCCAAGGCCATACCTGGCACTTTACCTTAGCTGTAAATGAGGGTGATGTCAACTGTACAGAATTATGCATGTAAGGGACTTAACTTAGGAGAACCTCTAAACCAGACACTAGGTTAACTGAATTCTCCTGATTACTTTTTTCGAGCACCCTATCTGCGGCAAAGACTGTAGATTGATGAGTGGGCTTGTGAGAGGCAGGGAAGGTTCCTGAGCTCTCAGCATATATTTCTCCACAGGGAAGGGTAGCACTCAAGAACCAGGCCTTCTCTCCCCTTGCCTGGTGTAGAGTTGTTTGTGGGGTTGTGGCTGCTGCTAGGGGGTGAGGGAAGAATGTTCTTGACTAGGAAGACTTGCTGGGGTGATGGAGGGACTAGGCTGCTGGGTTCTAGCCGTGACCAGCATTCACACACACCCCCTTCCACCCCGGCCCCAGCCAGTGTGATGAGCTCCGCAGTGATGAGCACGACCATCATGGCGACACTGCTGCTCTTCAAGCACCAGAAGGTAGGGGACAGAGTAGTTGGGGCTGGAGGGGGGTGTGTGGCCCTCCTGCTCAGCCCCTGTATTTCCCCCCCCCCCCCCAGGGTGTGTTCCTGTCACAGCTCCTGGGGGAGTTCTCCTGGCTGACGGAGGAGACACTACTGCGTGGCTTTGACGTGGGCTTCTCAGGGCAGTTGCGGTGCCTTGTGCAGCACACGCTGAGCCTTCTACAGGCGCATGTGACCCTCCTACACGTCCACCAGGGGGACTTGCTGGTAGTTCCTCGCCCAGGCCCTGGCCTCACACACCTGGCACACCTGAGTGCCGAGCTGCTGCCTGCCTTCCTGAGTGAGGCTGTGGGTGGTGAGTCCCCAGGGCTCAGGCTGGGTGGGACGTGTGTAGGGGGAGGGAATGGCTTCCTTCCTCACTTGTGGCCCTCTCCTCTCCAAGCCTGTGCCGTTCGGGGGCTCTTGGCAGGCAGAGTGCCGCCTGAGGGACCCTGGGAGCTACAAGGCATTGAGCTGCTGAGCCAGAACGAGCTGTACCACCAGATCCTGCTGCTGCTGCACTTGCTACCACAGGACCTGCTGCTGCTGCAGGTCAGTCCTCTCCGTCAGCCTCCCCTCCTTGGTTGTAGGAAGGGGTTTAGGGCCTACGCCTGCTCAGTCCATGCCCCTAAATTCGCCTATGGCAGGTCTCTGCCATGCTTCTGGCCAGGATCCTACCCATTGCCTGGTTCTTTTGAGACCATATGAATGCTTTTTTCCTCAGCCCTGTCAGTCTTCCTACTGCTACTGTCAGGAGGTGCTGGACCGTCTCATCCAGTGTGGGCTCCTGGTTGCTGAAGAGGTAGGCAGAGCATGTAGAGACAAAACCTCACGAGGGCCTGGCTGCCTCTTCCTACTCAGAGTGACAGCTGCCCCAATGTGCTGTGGGGGCGGGCATGGCAGACAGGGAGGCCTGGGTCCTGCCTCTGTTCTTTGCCTTGGATTTGCCACATCTTCCCTATCATGACAGGCTGGACAGCTGTACCTCTGAGAGTCTCTGCATACCTCCTGTTCCCCACCCTATTTCTTGTCCACAGAACTGTGGTCCTGGAGAGTCAGTCACTTCCTCTCACCCTGCAAGTTGGCTCAGCAGGTGCCACAGTCTGGTGTGGCCCTGGGGTTTTCTTGAGCTCCCTAGGTCTCCTTTTCTGGTTTTACCCCCATGTAGTTGGTCTAGGGAAGTACAGGGCTCAGAGCCGAACCTGTTAGGGACCAATGATTCCCATGGTCCCCAGACCCCAGGCTCTAGGCCAGCCTGTGACACAGGGCGAAAGCGTTTAAGTGCAAAGCTGCTGTGGAAACCAAGTGGAGACTTTACAGATAGTGACAGTGACGACTTTGAGGCGGCTGAGGGCCGGTTCTTCAGGGTAAGTTGGGAGAAGCCACAGTGGGGGGAGTGGGGAGAGAGGCAACAGGAGCTGCCCTCATTCTCGTCTGTCTCCCTCCAGCTCAGTCAGCAGTCACGCTGCCCTGACTTCTTCCTCTTCCTCTGCCGCCTGCTTAGCCCGCTGCTCAAGGCCTTCGCACAGGCTGCCACCTTCCTCCACCAGGGGCAGCTGCCTGATACAGGTGAGGCCCACGCTTCCCAGGCCCTCTAATAGAGGGAGGCTGGACTTGCGCAGGGGCCCCAGGCCTAGGTCTTCTCTCTCCCACAGAGTCGGGCTACACTGAGCAGCTATACCAGTTCTTGCAGGCCTCTGCCCAGGAAGATGGGTTCTTTGGTGAGTCCTAAGCAGCCAGCCCAGACTCCCTGAAGGGGGAGTGTTTGCTGGTGGCTGCTGCCCCCTGCTGGGCCATGACAACCCCCAACTCCAGGAAGGAAAGAAGGCTGCAGAATACAGAGGGTCTTTGCATTTAGTCTGAGCCCTGTAGTTGGTTTGTTCCTTCTGGACACAAGAGAAGCCTATGCCCAGTGGTTCTCTGCCCCTACTTATAGCCTTCACTTTTCTCTTCCTTCCAGAATGTGCAGATCCAAATCTTGCCATCAGTGCTATCTGGACCTTCAGAGACCTGGGGGTAAGAGGGACCACCAGTTTCACCATCCTCCTGCCTCCCACCCCTATACCCTGAGAGAGCTGCTCAGGGCCACCCAGCTGGGATGAATCTGGTGTCTCCCAAGAACAGGTGTAGTGACAGTAGTTGGAGACGGTTTTTCTGGCCCTCCTGGTCTCTTAAACCACTCTCCTCCCGGAAGGGTTAAGAGGCAGCACGTGCACCCAAACACTAAGGCCCAGTGGTCCCCAGGTCTCACTGCAGTTTGCCGAAGGACGAGCACAGCCTCCATGGTGGGCGCTCACAGCCCTTCTCTCTGGTTCAGGTGCTGCAGCAGACGCCCAGCCCTGCAGGCCCCATGCTCTACCTGTCCCCTGCATTCACCAGCTGGGAAAATCAGGAGAAGCTGGAACAGTTCATCCGGCAGTTCATTTGTAGCTAGGACTGTGGGATAGAGCCCATACTGAGATTTCTCAGCCCCAGATCATAGCCATGTGCTGGAGCCAGAAGACTGGAAGGCTTCACACCCTTACCTGAACTATATATAAAATCTTTTCTGTTTCATTGTCCCTTGCCGACTCTTGTGTTCTCCATCCTTTGAAGTGTCTTTTTGCTCTGTCTTGTTCCCTGAAGCCCTAAAAGACAATAAACTGTAGCAGAAGCCAGCTGCTGCTTTGGGCTGAGGACTTTATTGAAGAGCTCCATCCCTCTCCCTCCACCCGGAAGAGGCAGCTTGAAGCAGCTGGTACTGGGCTGTTCCCTTTGAGGGGCGGGAATGGATGCTCCCCCCTCAAGTCCAGGGCTTGGGTAAGATCCATCACACCACCTTGTTGATCATGATGCCTAGTTCTTCGATTTCACACTGAACTTCATCGCCCTTCTGCAACAGCAGGCATGAGGACATCAGTCCTCTGGTCTCTGAGGCCTGGATTTTTCAAGGCCTAGGAATTCTGGGTGTTTGTTCCCTTTCCTCCTTTTAGTCAACCTACCTTGAGAAATACTGGCGGTTTCCTAAATAAACCAACACCTGGGGGTGTTCCAGTCAGCATGACATCCCCTGGGTAAAGAGTCACGAACCTGGGGCAAATGAGACAGGTGAGACCAGGGGCTGAGGTGGCCACAGCCAGGACTGGAAGGCTCAGCTCAACCTCAGGTGGGTGTGTGAGGTAGGGCCCCATCCCACTTACTGGGAGACCCAGGCTATCAGCTCTTCTGTCTTAAACACCATCTGGTTGGTGTTGCTGCTCTGGACCACTTCCCCATTCACTCGGCAGCAGATCTTTAAGTTGTGTGGATCTGAAAAATGCAAAAGCACCACCTTAGAGTTGTTTTCCCTCAAAGCAAATGCAGAGGGAGGCTTTGTGACTTGCCAGATGAAAGATCTGTTGGTCTCCTTGCACATGTTCTGGCATTTTATGCCCACCTGGACTCAGCACTCCCTATCCTGGAACTTTATGGACATTGGCCACATCATGTTTCCATGTATCTACCACCTAGCAGAGTGTCTGCCTGGGTGAGTTTAGGAGGTGATGTCCCCCACCTCCAAGTGGGAGAGAAAAATGGCTCTTCCTGCCTTAAATGGACATCTGTCCAGAGCAGAGGCTGATAGCTGCAGACACAGAAATGACTTGGTATCTGTAATGCAACAAGTTAACACCACAGGCAGGGGCACAGAAGGCTCCCTCTCTGCATCTGGCGGCAGGGGACAGCTTGCCTGTACTAGTGCCCTAATGAGCACTTCTATTTTTTTTTTTTTGGCTATACACACATACTCCTCAGAGCAGCTAGAACACAGTTTCACTTCGCTGATGACTGGCTGCATCAGGTGGTATAAAGCTGGACTGCATGGACGCCGCCGCCCCCCCCCTCCCCCCGCAACCCAGATGGGTGTGTTCTGCCCTCTTAATCACAGGATGCCCTTGCTGCTTAGAACATGTGCCACGCTGGTAACGCTGGCTCTGGAGGTCCTGGTGGTGCTCTCACCTCTTCCTTACTGTGGAAAAGCCACAGGCTTTTGACAGCCATTTTCTGATGCTCAACAGCTAACTGTTGCTTCTTTCCAACTTAAAGATGCTCCTGGATGGTGGCAGCTAGAGGAAGTTCTACCTCTGCAGTGAGGGACGTGGAAGGAGGCCTGTGGGACTCCTGGCCTAGGTTAACTTGCTCTCTACGGAGTCAGCAAAAGGCAACTCCACACTCCAACTTCCTGAGTGCTGCTTTTCATTTACTCTGCTATATCCATGTAAGCGCGGGAAGAGTCACCACATGGGCTATCCAAGACCTACCTGCTATACTGTCCTTGGTCACCAAGGCAGGGCCCAGGGGGCAAAAGGTGTCAAAGGTTTTTCCCAGCAGCCACTGCTTTCCATTGCGTCCTGTTTGCCAGTCACGAGCACTTACATCATGAGCCACAGTGAAGCCAGCCACGTGAGCCATGGCATCTGTGGCCTTTAGGGGACAGGAGATTTGGCCAGATTGGAAATTAGATCATCATGGTGACACCGATCCCCATAACAAAGCCTTTATCCCATGTTAGTAACCAGAACTAGTCAAAGATGGGCAAGGAATAAGACAGGGAACGGGTAGTTGTCAACCCTTTCCCAATGCCAGAGACCGCTGGCACCTCCTCTCCCACCTTACCTTGATGTGCTTGCCTTTCTTTCCAATGATCACAGCCAGCTCCACCTCCCAATCCACCTCCTGTAGAGAAAGAAGTACTCGGCTGCCTGGCTCTGGGGCCTGTTCCCATGCTGAGGGGTACACACCACATGCCTCAAGGCCTGGGTCTCTAACTGGGGATTGGCTGCGGGCCCACATTTGTAGTCACCATGAAGCAGATGTAGTGGGGGGGGGGGGCAGGGCGAGGGGGCTTGTAGACCCACAATCTTTGGGCAATGGCAGGTAATCCCACTCCACGCAGGCATGGCTCTCCACTGTGACTGTAGAAGGCAAGGAGTCTGTGCACTGAATTTACAAGTTACTTGATACTTTCAAAAAAGGATGAATACCAAGTAATAACAGTTAATCCTACTGTGCACCAATAGCAGTCTACATGCTTTCAAGTATTTAAATGAAAAGGAATGGGCATGGCCACAAAAAAAGGAAAATATGGTCAGCCTTTCCCCCAATCTGCAAAGTG
Source organism: Helogale parvula (assembly GCA_004023845.1). Lineage (NCBI taxonomy): Eukaryota > Metazoa > Chordata > Mammalia > Carnivora > Herpestidae > Helogale > Helogale parvula. The sequence continues at coordinate 22,524 of PJEM01010945.1, forward strand.
CAAACATAAAATAGATACAACTTAGCCTTTCAAACTGGCTGCTCTTTCTAACATTAACAACCAGAGTTGCTCTGAGCACCCCTGACTCCTGATCTTGGTCTCTAGTATTGCCTCCCACCAGACAGAACTGGGTTCCTTAGGGGAAATGGTGAATTCCAGGTCCGAGACAATACAGAAGAGGAGCCTGGGATATCTTGGCCAGAAAGCGAGGAAGTTCTCAAAAAGTGACAGGGAGGGGGCCAATCTGAAGCCCCCCAACTGACTGACCAAATTGAGACCATTTGAATATCAAAAAGAACGTAAGTGATAGATTACAACATACGGGGTAAAAATAAAAATCAAAAATACACAGTGCTACTAAAGGAGCAGGAATAAAACAAAAGGGGGGAGGCAGCTTTTCTTCACAGAATGCCAGCCAATAATAGAAGAAGGCATGACAGAAAAATCACCTTTTTCTAACCCAATATAATAATGGATTTAGGTGAGGATCCCTGGATGAAAAGTTATGGGGCAATAAGATCATCACAGGGTCTCAAATCACTACCCTATAGACTGTTGATTCATTACCACTGTGAAATGCACCTTTCCAATGAAAAGATCTAATGAATACCAAGTAAGCCAAGTGATCAAATGTTGGCCCCCCAATGGGGTGCAATGCACATCTACTGCTACAGACTGAATGTGCATTCATACGTTGAAACCTAACCCCCAATGTGATAGTATTAGGACTAGGTCATGAAGACAAAGCCCTCACGAATAGGTTCGGTGCCCTTATAAAAGAGATCCTTGCCCCTCTACCATGTGAGGAAACAGCAACAAGACAGCAGTCTATGAACCAAGTACCAAATGTATCAGCACCTTGATCATGGACTTCCCAGCCTCCAGAACTGCGAGAAATAAATTTGTTGTTTATAAGCCACCCAGTCTGTAATACTCTGTTATAGCAGTCCAAATGAACTATGTAGAATACTTGACAAAAATGTTCAACTCGAATCTAATCGAGGAAATTAGGAAACCAACAAATCCAGAGTGCAGGACATGCTAAGAACTTGCCAGGACCCTTCAAAAAGTCAGTGTCATGAAAGCTAGAAAAGGGCAGGGGGACTGATAGCAGAAGTCCACAAACTATGGCCCACAGGGCAGATCCAGCACACTGCCTGATTTTATAAAGCTTTCCTGGAACACAGCCATATTTTCACTCATTTATGTATCAGCCACGGCTGCTATGCCATGACTGTGGCAAAGGAGAGCCGTTGCAACAAACACTCTATAGCATTCAGAGTCTATGATTTACTAACTGACCCACTGAGGGAAGTCTGTGGATCTCTGTTTAAAGACACTAAAGAGGGGCGCCTGGGTGGCTCAGTTGGTTAAGCGGCTGACTTTGGCTCAGGTCATGATCTCACAGTTCGTGGGTTCGAGCCCCGTACCGAGTTCTGTGCTGACAGCTCAGAGCCTGAGGCCTGCCTCGGATTCTGTGTCTCCCTCTCTCTCTGCCTCCCCGCCCCCCCCCCCCCCCCCCCGCTCATGCTGTGTCTCTCTGTCTCTCAAAAATAAACAAACATTAAAAAAAAACAATAAAAAAAAAACAATTTAAAAAAGGAATCTTTAAAAAAATAAAAATAAAGACACTAAAGAGACCTGACAATGTTTGGCCTTGACTAATCCTGGCTCAACAAAAAATGAAACCATACCGAAATTAGAAATCATCTTTGGAGGCAATTGGGAAGATTCCTAATTGGACTATATAATGGGCATTGTTAATTTTCTTAGTGGTAATAGTGGTTATTATGGTCATGTAGAACGCTGTGCTTACTCTTAGAAGATGCATGCTAAATTTTATTATTTTTCTACAATTAAGGAGCACTATTTTTGTAATCAGTAAAAGATCTATGAATTTTTCTCCTGAGAGCAGCCTCACACTATATAATCCCCAGTAGTGTCTGCTTAAATCACTACTAAGCAACAGGTGGCTCCTTCAGGCTGGATGCAGGGTGCTGAGCACCCATGCACTGGGCCCCAGTGACTCGGGAGGGCAGCGAGGAAGGACGCACTGACCTGGCTCTCCGGGGGGAGGACGATCTCGTCATAGGGCCCCACGATGGAACTGGGAAACTTGCTGAAGATGATGGGCTCCTTGGGCACAGGAACGTTCTGCTCTTGGCAGTGGTCCACATAATTCATCCCCACACACACCACCTTGTCTGGCCGTGTGATAGGGGCCAGGAAGGTCACTTCTGACCGTGGCAGGACGGGCAACTGGGCGGCCAGAGCTCTGCAGAGACAAGAGCAGAAGAGAGGGGCTGGTTGGGAGCAGGCTGGCCACCTTCGGGCATGCTGGGCAGGTACTGCAGCAGCTACAAGTTTTACTTTTTAAAGTATATTTTCTAGGGGTGTCTAGGTGACTCAGTTGGTTATGTGTCCAGCTCTTTTTCCGCTCAGGTCATGACCTCATGGTTCTTGGGTTCGAGCCCTGCAGTGGGCTCCCTGCTCACAACTGGAGCCTGCTTGAGATGCTCTCTCTGCTCCTCCCCCGCTCTTATGCACAATCTCTCTCAAAATAAACTTAAAAATATATATTTCTAGGTCTATCAATCATCACAATGTGCAAATCACACCCAGCTATTGTCCCTTGATATCAGAGCACTGTTTATTTTTATCTAATGTTGATTTCCTTCCCCCATTAGGCAATGCATGTCATGTAAGGACTTCAGAAAGTGCAAATGGGAAGAATGGAAAGGCCTCTCCTGCCCCTTCTCCTAGTCACCCTGCTCCATCCTTGGACACAGCTACTGTGTCCCGTGTAGCTCTTCATGGCTGCTTTATGTATACTCTGCTCCTCCTGTCCTTTTGTCCTTTTTTATGCAAATGCCACCAAATAAACCTTTTAAAAAAATACATCTTTTTTAGGGGCACCTGGATGGCTCAGTTAAGCATCCAACTCTTGATTTCCGCTCAGGTCATGATCTCACGGTTTATGAGTTTGAGCCCCACATCAGGCTCTGTGCTGACAGCTCGGAGCCTGGAGCCTGCTTCGGTTTCTGTGTCTCCTCCTCTCTCTGCTCCTCCCCCAATTGTGCTCTGTCTCTGTCTCTCTAAATAAATGTGAAAAGAAAGGTTTTATTTATTTTTTGAGAGAGAGAGAACCACAGTATGAGCAGGGGAGGGGCAGGGGGAGAGGGAGACACAGAATCCAAAGCAGACTCCAGGCTCTGAGCTGTCAGCAGAGCCCAACGTGGGGCTCGAACTCATGAACTGTGAGATCATGACTTGAGCTGAAGTCGGATGCTTAACGACTGAACCACCACCAAGGCTCAGTTGTTTCAAATCTTGCAAGACTACGACAGCATAGGAAATGTATGGTTACCAACATTGTGTACTATCAAACATTTGTAGTTTTGCCAGTTTAATACATAAAAATAGTAACTCAAAGTGGTACTTAATTAATTTCATCAGATCCCATATGGATCCTGGCTTTGAGGAAGTCCTTACCTGACCTAGCCCAAATCCAAGAACTATCTTTAAGAACACCTCTTTGCAGTCCTCTCTCCTTCAAGGAGCCAAGAGTCCAAACATTCCTCCAGCTTCCCAAGATGCCTCCTAGGACCCCAGGTCCCAGACTCCTCTGGCGGACAGGAACTTAATACCCTGGGGAAGGCAGGTGTGATGAAGCAGTTCTGGCTCCATCACCAAATGTGTGGCCTTGGGAGAGTTAATCACCATCCCTGGGCCCAAGGAATTGGTCATACAAGATTTCTAAGGCTTCACTAAGAGAACAGGTGAGAAAGGAAAGGTAGAGTTACCCTGTTCACTTAAGTGCAGAAGAGTTACCAGCTGGTTCTGTTTCCCGGGGCCAGGATGGGGTGGGAGGAAGGAGAGGGTAGCAGGACAGCCATTGAAGGGCTATGCCGCCTGCTGATTTACCTTCTTGCCACCGAGAGGGTGGCCTCTCCCCGCTCCAGGAACTCCATCATTGTCTTGGGCAGTGTGGGGTCAAAGGCGTTGAGGTTGATGACCCCCCCGCCGTTCCCTGATTCCAGGCCCAGGTGAGGTCCCATCAGGTGGGGTGCCTGGAACTGCACCAGTCTCATATTTCTGGAGGGCTGAAAAGGCCACTTCTGAGCCTGCAGCAAAGCTGTGAGCAACCTTCTACAAGAGACCAGCATCAGAACCTGTGAAGAAAAAATTAGGTCCTAGGGGACAGAGGGAGCTGAAACCACCGTCAGGATCCACAAAGTTCCCCGAGCTGCAGCCCAAGCCCTTTGTCCATCAGCCATTCCCGGAACACCACGTTCCTGGAAGGAGTCCACATTTATTAGTTATTTAACTCTGTTACACTTTATAAGGTGACCTTCGTCCCCCCTCAATTCAATGCATGTAATGAAACATTTCTAGAGGAGTGACTACTTCATGCCAGGCACTAATCTAGATAGCAGGGATTCCGGTGTTCCTTCAACCAGTGCTTTCTAGAGGTTTACACTGTAGCTGGCATCTCTGAGGCACTGGGCCAACAGTACAGATCAGACACATTCAGTCCTGCCCGCCTCCTCTCAGGGGTGACTGATATGAACAATGCTGTTGTAAGATCCAGCCGTTGGAACCACTGCTGTGAAGACCAAGGGTCCCGCCTTAGTCCAGTCCCGCCTTAGTCCAGTTTCTCAAAGAAGTGACACTGAGCCGAGCTGGGCTGGGCTGGGCTTAAAATAAGCAGGACTAGAAATTAGTTAAGAGTGGGGCCCAGCGTGAGCAAGTGACCACTGGTGAAACTGGCTTCACAGCTGTCACAGGCAAATTTTTAAATGCCAGTTTGATCCTTTTACCCTCCCACTGAAAATGCTTTCCCCTGCTCACATTACCAAGCTAAAACCCCTACCAGGCTATCCCAGCCTTCTAGAAGCAACTCCCATGAGCCTCTCCAGACAGCCATTATTTAGGTTCTCCTGCTGAAGTACAGGCCACTCGAGGGAAGAGATGCAGACAACGGGCAGGGCCTAAGTGTGACAGGCATCACTGGACTGTCTGCTCTCAGGGTTCTAAGACTACATCTACCTTTTTCACTGCTTTTCCACAGCACTGTGCCTGGCGCACAGAAGGCTCTATACTACTCTCTGTTGAATGAACAAATACCAGAAGCAGGGGCTTGACTTTTCACCACTTGGGAAAGCTTGGCGACTGTTAATATGGCTGCGTCTTCCTTTCTCAAATCACTTAGAAGGTATCAGCAAGGCTCAGGTCCGATTTTGCATTCCAGGTTTTACTCAGAGGCAAATCCCATTCTCCTGTTTTGTTTTTAATCTAAGTCTGGCTTTCATTCCAAATAGTCTCTGACCTGCCTGGGTCCTTGCTTTAAAAAGTAGCCCTTTATGTTCAGGCATGTGGAGGTAGACCCAGACTCCTGGTCCTCACCCTGATGATTCAATTTGCCACCTTCCGTTAAAGACTCATTAAACCCAGGTCACTGATCTGACCACTGTCGTTTGGCCAGAAAACCAGGAGCTTTGAAACTTCTGCCCTCCTGTCTTATACAACCATGCTACTGTCAAAAATGTGTTTAAGCCAGAATGCATGCACTCAGACTTCCATACACTGAAAAAATAGTAACTGCTCCTGCTGACTGCCAGATGTTATTTTAAGAGCTTTACCTATAATGTCTGATTTAATTCTCTTGACAGTTATGGAAGGTAAGGTACTGTTAGTCCCACTTTACAAATGAAAAAAACTAATGCTCAGTAAGATGAAGAGATTTTCCCAAGTTTCCAAGGAGAGAAAAGAGCTGGGACTTGAATCCAAGTCCATGTGACACTGAAACTCTTGGCTTGGGCTAAAGTGTCCTAAAGGTGGTGGGGGGTTAGACCTCCAACAGGAGATCTCCTAGAGCCCCATGGACACCCTATCAGCTGTCAGCCAGGGAAAGCTTGGTCACATACCGGCTGTTGCTTCAGGGATAAGGCTGGTCATCTGCTCTCCAAGAGAACCCCAGGCCCCACTGACTAAGCCCTTCACACCGGACAAGCATATTCAGGCTCTCGTTCTACCCTACAGCAATTGCCTCAGGTACAAGGTCCCATTTTACAAAAGAGGGCAGCCCTGAGGCTTAAATAAATCATCTGCCAAAGGACCAGTTAGAAAGTGGCCCCAGTGCTTCTGCGGTAATCACCATGCAACAGGGCACGAGCTCAGTTCAACTCTGGAAAAGTGTCCTTAAGCAGAGAGGCAGAGATTCCAGGCAGAAACAGCACAAGCATTGCAGCCTGAGCGACGTAGGACCACGTCCCGCCACCGACTCGCTTGGCACCCTGAACCAGTCCCCCAGCTGTGTCCCTAGCACTCAGGCACTCACGAGGGCCCACCCCACCCGGTCCGTGTGGACGGAGGGGCGGGAGACCCCAGTTCAGTCCTGACACCAGTGGGAGACCCGGAGGGAGGCTGAGACAGGCCCGGCCCCCCACTCCAACCTACCTGACTGCAGAGGCCGGTCTTGCCGGGCTCCCTGAGCTGTCGGGCTGGGACTAACCGGGCTGGGGACTGAGGAAAGGGGGCGCCTAGACACCCGCAGCGTATTCGGAACCACAACCCCCAGAGAACTACAGGGGGAGTGCGCCAGGTGGCTAAGCTAAAGGCGACTTTCGCAAGAGCGGGCGCTCCCTGGTGACGCCAGAAAACAACAGCCAATAGAAGGACGCCTCATTCTGTTCCGGAAGCCAAGCCATGGAGGGGGCGGGCCTAGCGCTGGAGGGCAGGTTGTCTTTCAAGGGTGGCCTCAGGCTTCTGAGCCGGCGAGGCCCGCCGCCTCCCTGTTTTTCTCCTTCCATCCCCGGGCAAAATTCCGGAAGACTCTCCTTGTCCGGGCGCCCTGCAACTGCACGACAATGACAGGGAGCACGTCCTAAAATTTTGTGCCCTGGGGGCCTAACTAGCCTCACCTGCGTTGCGCCAGGCACCGTTCTGGTTGTTGGGCAAAGTGTGGTGGAGGAGACCACATTATGGCGTGCTGGTTCACAACAACGAATATTTTTGTCTCCTGAGTGTGACATATAACAGAGAAGAGGAGGGATGATTGCATCCATTTTACATATGGGAAACCCGAGGCGGAAAGTGTTTTCTCAAGGTGACACAGGAGTGTGAGTAGTGGAACCATCATTTTTGACCCCAACTGCAATCCTTTACTCCCATTCTCAGCAGCCCTGTCTTCACAGGGCACTGTGCTGGGCTAGGGCAGGATAGCCGGAGGCATAAACTCCAGTATCAGAGAACAGGCATTCTCGTGTACAGGTGCTTTCATTACACAAGCAGTTACAATCCAGCTCTGTAGCCCTCTGGCATATGAAGACACATAAAGGGGTCTGGGCAAGATGCCCAAGACTTAATCAAGGACCAGATCATCAAGGGTTTTACTTGTCCCAGAAGCAGTGTGAGCACACAGACACGTCTCAGGGGTACCACGGTTAGACTTGCATTTGAGAACTTTTGCTCTGGTCACTCCTCCGAGGCAAATGAGGGCAGGTGGCATGGTGTGTGGCAGCGATGGTAAGAATCCAGAGACGTTTAGAAGGTAGAACTGACGGCCCTCGATGATGACAGGAGGTGGCAGTGAAGGCGGAAGGAGGTCTAAGGCCAACTCCTAGGTCTCTGGCTGGTAAATGCCCATGCCATTCATGGAGACAGGGGTTCTGGAAGGGCGGCACATCTGGGGAGAGGATGGTGAGCTCAGTTTTTGGATGGGTTGTATTTAATGTGCTTGCGACGCATTCAAGGAAGTACTGCAGGGTGGACATGGAGACACAGGTCTTAGAACTTGGGGTTCTAGTCTAGCTTGAAGGTAGAAGTCAGCATACAGATAGAACAGGACTTGTGAGGGTGCGTGTGATCAGGAGGAATGTGGTAAAGAGAGTCTGATATAAACCCCAGCCAGGAAACCCATCAGGTAAGGATCAGCCAGAAAGACTAAAGGGAAATAGGGAGACAGGGGAACACATAACTTAGGCAAAATTTGGGGACTGAACCTTCCAAATGCCAAGGAGAGGACTTCGCCTTCTGGACAAGATGAAATAGGTGATGTTATTAAAGACCATGATCAAAAAGATAGTAAGAGGATAGTATGAACAAAGCTACACACATAAATTTGACAACCTTGATGAAATGGAGCAATTCCTTAAAATAACGCCTGTCACAATTCACCCAAAATGAAATAGATAATTTGGATAGCACTGTATTTACTAAGGGAATTGAATTTGTAACTTAAAAAGTCCTGAGAGGCACCTGGGTGGCTCAATTGGTTAAGCGGCTGACTCTTGATTTTGGCTCAGGTCATGATCTTACTGTTCCTGATTCAAGCCCCAAGTTGGGCTCTGTGCTGGGAACCTGGGAGCACAGAGCCTACTTCGGATTCTCTCTCTCCCTTCCTCTCTCTGTGCATGCTCACTCTCTCTCAAAATAAATAAACATTATTTTAAAAATCTCCTGAAAAAGAAATATCTAGTCCCAGATGGTTTCAGTGGAGAATTCTACCAAATGTTTAAAGAACGAACACCAATTCAACATAATCTATTTCAGAAAATTGAATAGGAAGGAACATGTCTCAATTCATTTTATGAAGCTAGTATTACCCTGATGCCAGAAAACAAAGACAGTGCAAAAAGGGACATTACAAAGCAATATCTCTCTTGAATACAGATGCAAAAGTCTTTAACAGAATATTGGCAAACATAAGTCAGCAATATATAAAGAGAATATTCTACCATGACCTAACAGTGTTTGGAATACAAGGCACATCCGATATCCAAAATCTACTCAACATAATTCACCATATTAATAAGCTAAAGAAAAAAAATCACAAAGTCCTATCAATGTAGAAAAATATAACAAAATCCAACACCCATTCATGACACATACTTTCAGAAAACTGAGAAGTGAACTTCTTCAACTTGATAAAGAACATCTACCAAAAGGCCTACAGTTAATATAATTAATGGTAAAAAACGCAATGCTTTCCTCTCAAGACTAGGAACAAGGAAAGAACACCTGTTGTTACCACTCTTCTTCACCATAGTACAGCAAATTCTAGCTAGTACAATAAAGCAATGAAAGGAAATAAATGTATATATTGGAAAAAAAGAAATAAAACTAGCCCTATTTGCAGATGACATCGTTGTCTTCATAGAAAATCCGCAGGAGGGGAAACCTCCTGGAAATAAGTGAATTCAGCAAGGTTATAGACTACAAGATCAACATACAAAAATCAACTGTATTTCTATATACTAGCAATGAAAATGTACATCCCGAAATTAAAAATTAATACTGTTTGCTCAAATAAAAATACTTAGGTGCAAATCTAACTAAATACGTACAGGACTTGTATGCTGAAAACTATAAAACACTGACAAATGAAATCAGATATCAACATAAGTAAGGACATAGACCCTGTTCACAGATTGGAAGATTCAACATAGTAAAGGTGTTAATTCTCCACAAACTGATATACAGGTTTAACACAATTCCTACCAAAATCCCATCATGATTTTTTCTACATAAAGACTATTCTAAAATTTACATTGAAAGGCAAAGGAACTAGACTAGCTAAAACAGCTAACTTTTCAAAAGTAGAATAAAGTGAGAATAATCAATCTGATTTCAAGACTTATTATGTAGTTATTGTAATCCAGACTGTATGGTATTGGTAGAGGAATAGACAGATCAATGGAACAGAAAAGAACCCAGAAATGGACCCACAGAAATATACCCGTTGGTTTTGAGAAAGATACAAAAGCAATTCAATGAAGGAAGGATAGTCCTTCCAACAAATGGTGCTGGAGCAACTGGATATCCATCTCTTTAAAAATGAATCTTGGGGCGCCTGGGTGGCTCAGTCAGTTAAGCGTCCGGCTTCAGCTCAGATCATGATCTCATAGTTCGTGGGTTCGAGCCCCGTCTCGGGCTCTGTGCTGACAGCTCGGAGCCTGGAGCCTGCTTCGGATTCTGTGTCTCCCTCTCTCTCTGACCCTCCCCTGCTCGCACTGTCTCTGTCTCTCAAAAATAAATAAAAAACATTTAAAAAAGTTTTTTTAATTAAAAAAAAAAAGAATCTTGGGGTGCCTGGGTGGCTCAGTTATTTAGGTGACTGACTTCGGCTCAGGTCGTGATCTCACAGTTGGTGAATTTGAGCCCCGCGTCAGCTCTGTGCTGACCCTGCTTCAGATTCTGTGTTTCCTTCTCTCTTTCTGCCTCTCCCCCACTTGCGTGCTCTCTCTCTCTCTCTCAAAAATGAATAAACTTAAAAATATAAAAATAAAATAAAATAAAATAAAAATGAATCTTGACCTAAACTTCATGTCTTATATAAAATTTAATTCAAAATGGATCACAGATTTTAAATTTAAAATGTAATGTTATCAAGTTTTTATTATTTTATTTTTTTAAGTTTATTTTTGATTTTGAGAGAGAGGGGGGAAGAGAGAATGAGTGGAGGAAGGGCAGAGAGAAAGGAAGAAAGAATCCTAAACAGGCTCCGTGCTGTCAGCGTAGATGCTGACACGGGCTCAATCCCATGAACCGTGAGATCATGACCTGAGCTGAGATCAAGAGTCAGACTCTCAACTGACTGAGCCACTCGGGTGTCCCTAAAATTATCAAGCTTTTAGAAGAAAATATAGGAGAAAACCTTTGAGACATATGGCTTGGTGAAAGGTTCTCAGACATTATCCCAAAAGCATAATACAGGGAAAAAAAAGTAGTGGACTTTATCATAATTAAAACCTTTTACTCTGCCAGCATGTTAAGTAGATGAAAGAACAAGCTACAAACAGGGAGAAAATATTTGCAAACTACATATCTGACAAAGAGTTCACACCTAGGACATATAAAAAACTCACAGCATATAGACTTGTCGAATCACTATGTTGTACACCTACCTGAAACTAATATAAAATAGTGTCAACTATACTTCAGTTAAAAAAAAAAAGAAAAATCCTCAAAAATCAACAGAGAAAAACCAATAAATTAATGACATGAAGAGATGTTTCACTGAAGAAGCTATACAAATGGCGTATGATCACACGAAGAGATGTTCAATATCTCTATAGAAATTAGGGGGATGTAAATTAAGACCATGATGAGATACCACTGCACAATTATTAAACAGTTTTAAAAAAGTGACAATACCAAATGCTGGAGAAGATGCAGATAAGTGGATCTCTTGTACGTTGCTGATGGGAATGTCAAACGCTACAGCCACTCTAGAAGATAGTTTGGCTGTTTCTTAAAAACTAAACATGCACTTACCATATGGCCCAGAAACTGTAATCTTGGGCATTATCCCAGAGAAATCAAAACCTACACATGATTGTTCATAGCAGTTTTATTTGCAATAGCTAAAACCATGGAAACAACCGAAATGTTTTCCAATAGGTGAATAGTTAAACAAAATGTGATACATCCATCCTATGAAATACTACTTGTCACTAAAAAGGAAACAACTTTGGATATCCACAATAACTTGGATGGATCTCAAGGGAATTATGCTGCGTGAAAAAGGCCAATCTCAAAAGGTCACATTCTGTATGATACCATTTATAGAACATCTCAAAATTACAGAGATGGAAAACAGATTAATGGTTGCTAGGGGTTACTGACAGAGGTTTTGGTATTTCATGCAAAGGAGAGGGAAAAAAAATCTTTTTTTAAGCCACTGTTATTTTGTCGGATTCTCCGGCAGAAGCTGCTGGCCCCAGTATTTCTAAAGGGGAAGCCAGTAACTCCAGGTGTTTCTTGGATTCTGCCACTGTTATTTTGGATGCCCGTTACTTGCAGTCACACATAGTCTGAACTGATAAGCCTCTTGTCACGCCACACTTTCTTGAGTTTCCTCCTCCATCGCTGTCCCTTTCAAACTCACCCTCCTCCACCCAACCTGTAGGTGTTGGCATCTCTCAAGGCATGCTCCTTACTGCTCTTCTCCTCACTCAGTAGGATCCCTAAGCAATCTTTTTCATGCTTGATGGTTTAATTATCATCACAGAAAGAAGTCTCACACAAATCCAACTGTCTATCGGACATGACCAGTTTGCTGTCTCAAAAGCACCATAAACAACATGTCCAAGACTGAACTTATGACTTTTCCACATCAAACATGCTCTTCTTCTCTGTTTCAGGGTAATGTCATGACCATCTGTCCAGCAGAGCGGCTCCCAAACCAGAATTCAGTCTTCGCCCTTCTCTCACTTGCACATTCATTTCCAACCCATCTTCATGTCCTAGCAAATTACCTTCCCAAATCGGAGTTGTTCGACTTCTTATCACCCCAGGTCAAGCCACAATTATATCCTACCTGGCTGTGTTCCTACTATGCCTCTCTGATGGATTTTAAAACATGTTCACAAATTCTTTAATACTCTTCCCAACAGTAAGTGGTAGCTAATTTTCATCTACCTAATTTTCAGTAAGCTGAACTTAGTGACTCACTTCTAAATACAGTGTAGTGGAGGACTCGGCTTGACTGCCAAGGCTAGGGTATTAGTCTGCTTGGGCCGCCCTAAGAACAGTTTTGTTTTCTCAGTTTTGGAGGCTAGAAATCTGAGATTAAGGTGTTGGCAGGTTGGATTCTTCTGAGGCCTTTCTCCTTGGCCTGCAGACGACTACCTTCCTGCTGGCTCTTCACACGGTCATCCCTCTGTGCATGCACCCCTTGTGTCTGTGTGTCTAAATGTCCTCTTTTGGGGTGCCTGGGTGGCTCAGTCGGTTAAGCGGCCTGCTTGGGCTCAGGTCATGATCTCACGGTTCGTGGGTTCGAGCCCTACGTCGGACTCTGTGCTGACAGCTAGCTCAGAGCCTGGAGCCTGCTTCGGGTTCTGTGTCTCCCTCTCTCTCTGACCCTCCCCTGCTCACACTGTCTCCCTCTCTCAAAAATAAATAAAAGACATAAAAATTTTTTTAAATAAATTTCCTCTTTTTATGAGGACACTAGTCACAGTGGATGAGGGCCCACCCTAACAGGCTCGTTTTAACTTAATCACCTTTTTAAAAGACCTACCTCCAAATACAGTCACATTCTGAATACTAGGGGTTGGGACTTCAACATATGAATTTTGGGGGACACAACTCCGCCTACAACAGCTAGGCAATAAAAGGAGGTACAGCCTCTTCTTGGCTGTCTCCTGACAGTGTATCAGTCTAGGTCCAATCAGGAAGGATATCACATGGTAATCTGAACAAAATCAAGTTTAGCATAAAGAAGTATTAACTAGAACAGGGGACTGGAGTCATGAGGGATTTCCCAGTAATACTCTAAAGAATATAAAAGTAACAGGTATAAAGTCAAGCCCTTCACCCTCCTACACTGCTGGTGGGAATGTAAACTGGTGCAGCTGCTCTGGAAAACAGTGTGGAGGTTCCTTAAAAAACTATCCATCGAACTCCCCTATGACCCAGCAACAGCACTGCTAGGGATTTTTACCCAAGGGATACAGAAGTACTGATGCATAGGAGCACATGCACCCCAATGTTCATAGCAGCAATGTCAACAATAGCCAAAACATGGAAAAAGCCTAAACGTCCATCACCTGATGAGTGGATCAAGAAGATGTGGTATATATACACAATGGAGTACTACATGGCAATGAGAAAGAATGAAATCTGGCCATTTGTAGGAAAGTGGATGGACCTTGAGGGTGTCATGCTAAGCGAAATAAGTCAGGCAGAGAAGGACAGATACCATATGTTTTCACTCACAGGTCTAACAGCAGAAACCTAACAGAAGACCATAGGGAGGGGAAGGGAGAAAGAGAGTGGGGGAGAGAGAGGGTTGAAAATGAGGAGAGACTATTGAATACTGAAAACAAACAGAGGGCTGAAGGGGGAGGGGGAGGGAGTAAGGGGGTTAGTGGTCATGGAGGAGGGCACTTGTGGGGAAGAGCACTGGGTGTTATATGGAAACCACTTTGACAATAAACTATTAAAGAAAAAAAAGTCAAGCCCTTAAGACTTGAGGAAGCACTCTAGGAAGAAACCTGCCAAGGCTGATATCCCCACCCCGCCTTGTTGGAGATGGCAGGGGTGTTTAGTGCTGGGCCGGTGAAACCTACTAGAAATTTGGAGCTCACTTGAAATCCAAGCTCTAGGGTACTGGCAACATTTTACTGGAAGCTCTCTGTTACAAAGCCACTTGAAGAAGGGAGTGCCAAGGGAGGCTGCTGGCCACCAGAGCTGCTGGGACCAGGGACTGCAGGAGCTGGGGGCTTGGGAAGTGGCGACTACCGCAGGACCCTGGTGCTGAAGAAGCTGTCCATGCTGCAGGAGCCTGTCTAGTGAGAACGCTGAAAACAGGAAGCAAAATCCTTTCTAGTGCCTCTTAGCAAGGAGAAAATATTTAAAGGGTCTGGGTCCATTTTTATAGAGTAGGCAAAAAAAAAAAAAAAAAAAAAAAGGTGAACCTAGAGCTGACAAGCAATAAGTAGGTAACAGCGCAGTCCAGCCTTTTGACTACTCTGCTTCCATATGCAGCCCTGACACATAATTGAATTCTGTACATCAAAAAAAAAAAAAAACCCTCTCGATTTCTATCTAATATGAGGTTATCCTTCTTAGGAGTGAAGAAGTTCTCACCCTTTCCCCAGGAGTCAAGGTACCCATCACTCAATATATTAATCATTGTTCAAATTTAGTAAAGTCCCTTGTTTGAATCTTCTGTTGCCTAAAATGTAAAATTAAGTCCTGACAACTTGTGTATAAAGGAAAATTGGGAAGGAGACCGAAACAAATGGTTAGCACATTCAAACATAAAATCAAATAGAAAATAAGCAAAACTTTTCACAGAACTATAACAATTCTAAAATTTGTATGGAACTACAAAATATCTTGAATAGCCAAAGCAATTTTGAAAAAGAAAAACTAAACTAGAGGTATCACAATTCCAGATTTCAAGTTATATTACAAAGTTCTAGTAATCAAAACAGTATGGTACGGGCACAAAAATAGACACATGGATCAATGGAATGGAACAGAAAATCCAGAAATAAACCCACGATTTTGTGGCCAATTTATCTTTGACAAAGAAGGAATGAATATACAATGGGGGAAAAACAGTCTTTTCAATAACTGATGTTGAGAAAACTGGTCAGCCATGTGCAAAAGAATGAAATAGGACCACTTGCTTTTACCACACACAAAAATAAACTAAAAATGGATTAAAGACCTAAATGTGAGACCTGAAACCATAAAAATCCTAGAAGAGAGGATAGGCAGTAATGTCTCTTGACATCAGCCACAGCAACATTTTTTTTTATATAGGTCTTCTGAGGCAAAGGAAACAGGCAAATATAAACCACTGGGACTACATCAAAATAAAAAATATCTGCACAACAAAGGAAACAATCAGCAAAACTAAAAGGCAACATACTGAGTGAGAGAAGATATTTACAAATGACATATCTGATAAAGGGTTACTATCCAAGATATACAAAGAACTGATATAACGCAATGCCCTCAAAACACACAATCCAATTCCAAAATGGGCAGAAGACATGAACAGACATTTCTCCAAAGAAGACATACAGATGACCATTAAAAGATGCTCAACATCACTCATCATAAGGGAAATGCAAGCCAAAACCACAATGAGCTACATCACCTCACACCTGTCAGAATGGTTAAAATAAAAAACACAAGAAACAACAAGTGTTGGTAACTATACCTGCATTGTTGGTGGGAATGCAAACTGGTGCAGCCATCACGGAAAACAGTATGGAGGTTCCTCCCAAAAATTAAAAATAGAACTACCCTATGATCCAGTAATCACACTACTGAATATTTATCCCAAAAATACAGAAACACTAACTCAAAGGGATATAGGGCATCCCTATTTCTACTACATTATTTACAATAGCCAAACTATGGAAACAGCCCAAGTGTCCCATCAACAGATGAAAAGATAAAGAAGGGGCGCCTGGGTGGCTCAGTCGGTTAACCCTCTGGCTTAGGCTCAGGTCATGATCTCACAGTTCGTGGGTTCAAGCCCCAGGTCGGGCTCTGTGCTGACAGCTCAGAGCCTAGAGCCTGCTTCAGATTCTGTATCTCCCTCTCTCTCTAACCTTTCCTTGCTCTGTCTCTCAAAAAATAAATTAAAAAAACATTTAAAAAATTAAAAAAGAAAAGATAAAGAAGATGTGGCATATATATGAGGAAATATTTCTTATTCAGCCACAAGAAAAACTGAAATCTTGCTATTTGCAACAGTATGGACAGAGCTACAGAGTCAGTCATAAATAAGTCAGTCAGAAATCAGTAAGAGAAAGTTAGAAATGATCTCACTCGTACATGGATTTAAGAAATAAAACAAATGAACAAAGGAAAAATAAAAGAGAGAGACAAACCAAGAAACAGACTCTTAATTATGGAGAGCAAACTGATGGTTACCAAAGGGGAGGTGGGTGGGAGGAATAAAGGATGAGGATTAAAGAGTTCGCTTATGATGAAAAAAATTAAAATGATTTTAAAAAATCAATGAAAACAAAAACGAAGCCAAACTACTACAGTTCTCCTTTCTGTAATTTGTCACAAGACTGTAACCAATACTGTCAGTTTTCTTCTTTCACTGCACACACTGCATTACCTCTGCCCTCAATAAGAACCTCAATTGGTCAGAGTTCTTTATCTAGAGGAATGACTTATAGTCTCGTTCCCAAAGTGTTTGAGCCCTCAATTGTCCTGCCCTTTTTGTTTTCTGTAATTTTTCATTAACCTTTATTATTGCTGTATTTTTCATTAAACTTTACTACTAAGATGTGTCTTGCCAGGGCAAATCTCTGTGCCTTCTGTGATGGAGGAGGTGCAATGTCATCTACCTGCCACTAGATGGCAAGCTGGTGCCCACAAGGAACGGTGCCATATGTCTGCTGTTGGTGGACTGGACACTTAGCAATGGTGTTGGGTCAGTCTTGGTAAGGGAAAGTGCACCTTGCTGAGACCTGCATGGGCCCTATTCCTGCCATCCTGTTTATGGGCCCATTGAGCAAGCACTAGGGTGGCTGGGGAGAGGGAGGCTAACTAACCTACAGAGTATGTTAGTAAGTGTCCATTTTGTTGACCTACTGTTGTGCTCCTTTGCAATGGATGCCTTTTGGTGGGCATTCACATGTACACTAATATCTTCATAGTCTGTGTCTTTTCAGAGACATACTTTTCATTACCATACCTCTTCTCCAGACTTACTTGTCATCAATTGTGATGGTAATTTTATGTGTGCCCAGAAATTTGGTCAAACATTATTATTATTTGTATAATGTTTTTTATTTATCGAGAGAGAGAGAGAGTGCGCATGAGCGCGCGAGAGCATGAGCTGGGGAGGGTCAGAGAGGGAGGGAGACACAGAATCTGAAGACAGGCTTCAGGCTCTGAGTTAGCTGTCAGCACTGAGCCTGACACGGGGCTCGAACCACGAGATCATGACCTGAGCCAAAGCTGAACGCTCAACCAATTGAGCCACCCAGGTGCCCCGTGGTCAAACATTATTCTGTATGTTTCTGTGAGGGTGTTCTTTTGATGAAATTAACATTTTAAAAACTGTTTGTTTATTTTGAGAGAGAGCGAGCGAGCACGAGCTGGGGGAAGACACAGCAAGCGAGACAGACAGACAGAGACAGAGAGACAAGAGAGAATCACAAGCAGTCTTTGTGCTTGGAGCCCTACACGGGGCTCGATCTGATGAGCCGTGAGATGATGACCTGAGCTAAAATCAAGAGTTGGATGCTTAACCAACCGAGCCACCCAGGCACCCCAAAATTAACATTTATCCTTTTTTTTAGCAAGATATTCTTTTTAACTTAAATTTTAGTTAGTTTACAGTGCAATATTGGTTTCATGAAATTAACATTTAAATCAGTGGAGTTTGAGTAAAGCAGATTGCTTTCATAATGTACATGTGCCACCTCCAATCCACTGAAGGACTTACTGGAACGAACACTGACACCTACCCACCCTACACCAAGCAAGAAGGAATTTTTCCAGCAGATGGCCTTTCAGTTCAAACTGCAGCTCTTCCCAGAGTCTCCAGCCTGCTGGCCTATTCCATTAGATTTTGGACATGCAAAACCTCCACAATCACATAAGCCAATTCCTTAAAATTATATTCCTACCTACATTATGGACTCTGGAGAACCCTATTATACCAATCTTTCACTCCTGTTCCAAGTGCTTGATCATAAAGCCAAACCATTAACAACTGATCATGAATCAATAACCAGTAGATTCCTACTTCTGGCCCTCTCACTCCAAAAAACCAAAAATATTGCCCAAAGTTCTAGCCACAGGGAAAATTTTTCTTTACCATTGACGTTCAAGGTCATCCCTGAATGAGACAGCCATGCCACCTTGTAACTTTTGGGAAACATCAGCGTCATATGCAAACCCAACTGTAGACCATATTTGAGTTTTTTCATTTTCTTTTTTAATTTTTTAATGTTTATTTTTGAGAGAGAGAGAGAGAGAGTGAGCATGAGTGAGAGCAGGGGAGGGGCAGAGAGAGGGAGACACAGAATCCAAAGCAGCTCCAGTCTCTGAGCTGTCAGCACAGAGCCTAACATGAAACTCGAACCCACAGACTCTGAGATCCGGACTTGAGCCGAAGTCAGACGCTCAACCGACTAAGCCACCCAGGCGCCTCAGAATTTTTTCATTTTCTGTAAACTGATCTTAAAGATCCCAGAAAGCCTTGCCTGTGGGTTGAGAGAGAAGAGGCAATGCGACTAGAGTTGGTGTGAAAATAATCTTAGTCATATGCGCATGCAACTTAGCTATATCTTCCACACCTGCCTGAGCTCGGACTCCGCTACTATTTCCATCTGATGACAATTGATGCTGCACAAGCTCAACTGAGGGATCCAACACCACCCAGATTATTTGGGAAGCTCAGACTGCATGGCCACCTGATATCTCATGGTTAGGTGCTGAGTCTGTAATAAAACCCAACAGCAAGCCAGAGCTGTTTTTCAACGTCAGAGTAGCATTTTCAGAAGAGGGTATAGGCATGCTCTACAGTCCTAGAACCTGAACTGTGATGATTCTCTTATTGGTGCTTTCCAGAAGCTCCAAAAGGCATCCCTATCTGCTATAAATTTCAATTATTGGATGATTCCTACCCCAGCCACTGTCTAATTCCAAGTGCATGAGAGACCTTGAACAAGCATCACATGAGATGTAATAATAATCAATGACTGCTATACTGTCACAGCTGACCCCAATCGCCTCCTCTGGTTTCCCTGCATCTTCTCTGGCCCCTCCAATTTGGCATCCATGTTTCAGCCAGAGGGGCATTTTCAAATTTTTTGTTTACATTTATTTATTTTTGAGAGATGGAGCACAAGTGGGGGAGGAGCAGAGAGAGAATGAGACACAGAATCCCAAGCAGGCTCCAGGCTTTAAGCTGTCAGCACAGAGCCAGATGTGGGGCTCAAACTCACAAACCATGAGATCATGACCTGAACCGAAGTCTGATGCTTAAATGACTGAGCCACCCAGGAACCCCAGAGGGGCATTTTCAAAACAATGATTTGACAATAATACACTCATCAGTGGCTTCCTGCTGCCCTCAGGCTGAGGCCCAAGTCCTCAGAGGACCTCTCCATTTCACCTCCACCTGCACTCAGGATTCTGGGTTCCAAGCCCCATCAACCTAGCCTAGTTCTGGGCAGCGCTATTTCCCTCCTGTGCCACAGCTCCTTACCTGGCTCACCTCTACTTATCCTTTAGGTTTAGCTCAAATGTCACTTCCCTCGGGAAGCCCCCTGAGGTCATGTGGCCTGTCCAAAGGTTCTCAGATCTCACCTCTGTGGCTGTGGCACTAGTTGTAAATTTACACTCTTCTGAGTGATCTACTTTATCTTTTCAGTGAAGACTTATCAATGTCTTGTTGCCAAGAAATTATAGGCTACACCAGGGAGGGATGTGCAAATATTCTGCGATTTTATCCTCAGACCCCCACAGAGTGCTGGGTGTACACAGGTTTTTTTTCTTCTTTTTTTCCCCAATGAATGAATAAAGTTAACAGGCTGGGGTGGATGGGAGCTGGAGTGTCTTGATACCTGTCCCACATACACAGAGGACACGGCCTGGGGTTGAGGGGACACAAATCAGAGACCAGGGCCACCTCCCTTTGTTCCACCCAGGACAAAGTTCCACTCAGAGCTGGGTAAGTTTGTCAACAAAGCAGGGAACTTGAGGATTTCACAATACTGGCTGGGCTGGCAGTTGGCTGTGAGGGACTGACTGATGGCCTGCTCTGTGGGGCTTTATTTTTAGTTTCTGGATGTTTTACTGTATTTGGTAATTTTTCAAAACTGGGAAAAACCACTGCCTGTCTTCATTTGCTGTGCTCCTGAGTCAGGACACAACCAGAATTGCTCAGGAAAGTGGAAAAAAGAAGGGCTGGGCTGGGGGTGACTGTTCAGACTGCTCTACAGTGCAGGCCAGAGATGTTTCAAAAAGACTTTGACCCAGGTGCTGCGGAAAAGCGAGTCCCATGACCCATTAGGCTCAGGACCCTGGCACCTGGCCGCACCCTGGGCTGTCTGCCTCCTTCCCTATGACCTTCAGTTCAGCAGCATTGCTGACCACTCCCTTCCCCAATGTGCCAGCCACAGTGCCAGTCCTGGGCCCCAGGAGGGAACCCCATGGCTCCCACTTGCAAGATGCCCACAATCTGGCAGAAGAGACGGCACTGGGCACTCTGGCCCCAGGCTTCCTTCAGGGCCCACTGGAGTCGGGAACGCGGACTTCACTCACTACCCCACAGCTGAGCCTAACATTAGGGGCCACAGCAGTTGAGAATTTTTCAGGAAAAGTGCCAATCAGCCCAGTTCTAACTTGTTTATGGGGTGGGGGTAGGGAGGGAAATGCTAATAATAAGTGGCTCATAAGTGAAGAGTCTAGAGAATGGGAGGGGGCTTGCTTAAGGTACAGTTTGATTTTGAGCTCAAGCGCTTCACCTCCCCCACTTGCCTTCCTAGGACCTTGCTTTCTCTCTCTCTGTCCCTCAGTCAGGCCAACTTCTGCACGGGCTTCATTCCCGTGGCTTCCAGCAGGCACAAAGCTGAGGCAACAACTCCAGGACTCACACGGCCTAGCGTCTGAGAGTAAGGCAGCAGCGCCTTTTCCCAGCATGCCCAGCACATGTCTCCCTGGACCTCATTGGCTATAATAGAGTCAAATGCCCGCCCCTCAACCAATCACTGACGGGAAAAGTCGTTGCCTTGATTAGCTTAGTGTGGCCGCCAGGGCTTCGCCAGTGGGGAGTGGAGGAGGGCTCCCAGGGCGAGATTGGGAGGCTACTGCCAGGAGCAGAGGGAGGATACGGAGAAGGAGGGAAGACTGGTGTCCTTCTTCCTTCTCATGGTATCTAGGGACATCAGTGAGAACGAAGATCCCAAAGGCCTTTTGTTGCCAAGCTAATGGAGGGGCTATCGCAGGCAAGGGATGTGGGTAGACTTAGGTCCTGTTTCACGGGAAGGTTCGGTAATGCTCAAAGCCAGCTAAGAGACCTGAATAGAGGGAGCCCTGCGTGCAGATCGAGGTGCGAAAACAGATAAGTGAGTTAGAGGAAAGCCAGGGTTACCTAGCGGAGGAACAGACAAAACAAAGGACACCGCAGTTGTTAGGGAGCCCTGTTCTAAGATTGATGGCCCTCGGCAGTCAGGACAGGTGTCAGGGAAGTTTGTGGGCTGGACGGTCCCCTGACTGGTACCACTCTGTTACATTGTCCCTTCTCTGGGACCTCTCAGCTCTGGCCAAGGACTAATTAAACCTGTATCTTCCCCTTCAAGATATGTGCAATTTCTTATGTGAATGGGCAGGGGTATGGGTACAATGGATAGAGAGTTTCTTACAGATCCCTCATCTTGACCCTGCTTAAGGAAAGGTTTAACTCTGGCACCACATGCATGGTCTCTGGTTCTGGCCTATAAGCACCATGCCCTGTGCACATTGACCCCACCAATACCCCACTGTCTTCTCTAATCTCTGAACCCTGCAGACCTCACTTTGCAGGGAGCCAGATTCTGCACATTCTCTTTACAACAAGCCAGGTCAGAAAAGTCCATGTGATTAGAGCTGGCCCATGTGAAACCACAGATAGCTTGCCTCTGGTATTCCCCTCACCTGAAGGGTTAGGACTCCCGTGAGTGGGTGAGGGGGCAGGGAGGGGTGCCTAGTACCAGCTTTGGGCTGGCAGCAATGTCCATGGCCTTGGAAGCTTGTCTGGGATGGAGAAGGTAAGTGGACCAATGAAACGAACAAGGAGCCATGTCTAGGATGACAGAACCTAGCTTGAGGAGAGCCTCACAACTTGCTCTCAAAGGTTTACTGATCACAGCGCAGCTCCCACCTGGAAATGTGTCCAGGAAGGCAGGGCAGACAAGAGAAAACAGGTTCCCAGCCCCTCTAACCGGACATCACAAATACTTAAACTGAGGCCGGCCCCTCAGTTCCTCACTTTGAGCCTGTTTCCTCTTGTTTTACTCACAGTTCTCTGGGACAGTTCTGTTCAGGTCCTCCGGCAAGCTTTCCCAGTGAGCTTTGTCCCCCACCCTGGCATGTGCCTTGTGGTAACTTCAGTCATGGTCCGAATCCTTGCCTTGGACGCTTTGCCTTCTGGGTCCCTATAGGACTTGAATTTGCCAAAGGCAGAGACAGTGGCTTATCCACCGTGGTCTCCTCACATCGCAGCCCACACATAGTGTATAAGAAGGTATCCAGTAAATGTAAATGATGCTTCCCTTAGTGTAGACCAAGGAATTTGGAACTTGGCAGGGGCAGGGAAGAGGATTAGTGAAGTGTCACTGCCTGGTATGGAGGAGGAGGCAGAAAACCACCCAAAGCAGCCACATAATGATTAGAAGCTCATGGAGGACAGGCAGCTCTGTGACCTTGGGAGCCTCTGAGACAGCAGCAAACTTGAAGGGCACCATTGCTGTTACTGAGGCTCCAGGGTGCTGAGCAAAGGTTAGAGACAGGAGAGTGCGGAGAGATTGCAAAAAGACCTCTGTCCCCACAAGTGTTTTACGGGACGGTGTGGTTGTTTGGTTCTGTCAGGATCACACCCTCAGCTGTTTGAAGCGTGCTCTACACACATTTCTTTCCCATAGGGTCTCTGACAGCCCAGATATTTCTGCGACAAACCGTCTCCTGTCTGGCTTTCTAGACCCTATAGGGTGTCACTGGGTTTTTCAAACTTTCTTCAGGACTTTCAGAAGCCTAATGGGTGAGGCTAACTGGTAAGCCCAAATGTTAACTTTCTTGCCGTGGGCTGTAATTGAATCTGCTCAGTGGTAACAATCATGCAGTCTGATGAGTGCTTAAGTGTGTTAATAAAATAGGGACTGAATGTGTTCTCTCTCCCAGCACCCAACTAGGTAGACTCTTGTGGAATTGTTACTTGATCAGTTCAGTTTTCTGGGGAAAAACCATGTGGAGAATGAGGCAGAAATATGAAAATGCCTTTTGGCTATGAGAGAAATGGCAAGTAGGTTCCTTCCTGAGCAGTTTCCTCCGGAGCCTGTGGAGGGCAGGAAATCTGTGACGAGGCCCGTTTGTAGTGCTGTCGCCCCCTGGTGGTCAATGGGGAGAACTGCACTTGTAAACACAAGCAAACTGTGTCTCCCAATAAAACTTCCTCGTGGGGAGGAAAAGAGAAGCCATTCATCTAAATCGTGGACTGGCCATTGCTCTGGAAAGTGTGGAGCAGAACATGATAGGGAAGGGTATGGGTGCCTTACCCAGTGTCTCTGGGCCTCATTTCCCCCATTCCTTGCAGTAACGACCACAAGGAAGAGGCCTCTTGTATAAGCTGTGTCCGTGAATGAGACAAGCCAGGCCACACGAACCTCTGCACTTGCTCTGGGCCATGTCTCCTGTCTGGGGCAGGTCAGCCTGGCCACGAAATGAGTGGTGGCGGGAGGGTGGGGCATGTGGACCATGGGTTACCTGATGTGGCCTGACTGGCATAGCTTGCTCCTTCCTCCTTAGCCAGCTGGTCCCCAAATAGGCTTTGGGGTTGCCAGGGAAACTGGGAACCATGACAGATTTCTTTCCAATACCTGGAAACTCCTTTTGAAACATCTGTCCTTTCTCTGGTGGTTTATTGGTATGTCACCCTTATATAGAAAGGGGGGGATACATGAAAACTTCTGTGGGGTAAGAAGGAAAGATGTTCATATTTATCAAGAGGCTAGTAAATATTCATCTTTAATCATTGTAACAATTCTATCAGAGGATTATTTTTCTGTTCATTTTCCAGCGTGGAAACGGAGGATCAGCAAGGTAAACTGCTGTGCTTAGGATGAAACAGAAAGCTCCAGAACGGAAGCGTGGGCCCTGTCCCTAAATGTCACAGGGCCTTAGAGGCATAGCATGTCTGAAGGTTATGGGGATGTGTAAGGACACAGTTCTTCTCTATCTTGCTTGGGGCAGGGGGGAGGGGAGGAGGAAATTTTGATAAGAAGCCTCCTTCAATCCTCACCATCCCCACCACCTTGGGCAGCGCTTCTAGTCCGGACTTCTGTTGATTACTGGGTGGTGAGTCACTTCATCCTGGCCCACGCAGCTCACTGGACCAGCCGTGACACCTGTGCCAGAGCAGCTGATCCGTAAGCTCCTGATGGCTTAGCAGGTGAAAAGCCATGTCCTGCAGGGAGGGTGGTCTGTGGACTGACTGGTTCCTCTGGGGCCCTCGAGTGTGCTGCCCTCCGGAGGGAAAGAGGCTTGGTAGCAGGAAAACACTACAAACACCAGGGAAGTAGAGGTAATGAGCAGCCAGATTTCATAGAGGCAGTGCCTGGAGCAGGGACATGGACTTAAATATTAAGTCTCTGTGCTCTTCGTGCTTTTGCACCTTGAGCTTTGTACCTGGGGGAGGTGATGTAAACCTTTCAGAATTTCTGTAGTGTCTGTTGATGGCAAAGTTGTGTTGGTCTGAAAACGTTCTTATGTTGCCCAGTCTAAAATTCCAGGTTGGCAGTTATTTTGAAGACTGAAAATATTCCAAGGTCTTTTAGCATCATCGGTGCTGGTGAGTTGTCATTTGTCAATCTGTCAGTCTTTCCTCTCTGGCTGGCTTGGTGATCTTTGTCTTTGGTATTGTGTCGTTTCACTACTATATGTCTAGGTGACAGTTTCCTTTATTTAGGCTGCTTGGGACTTGTTTGAATTTCTTAAATCAGTGTATTTAAGCATTTATTTAACCATTTAACCATTCTGTAATGGTTCATCCTCTGGTCAGCCTGGCTAAGCTGCGGTGCCTAACACTAATCTAAATGGCTCTGTGAAGATATCTTGTGATGTGTTTACTATTTACTATCAGTAGACTTTAAGTAAAGCAGGTTACCTACCAGAACGTGGGTGGGCCTATTCAATCAGCTGAAGGCATTAGGAACCAAAACTTAGGTTTCCTGGAAGGAGGAATCTACTTCAAGACTCCCACAGAAATCCTGCCCCAGGTTCTACCCTGCTGGCCTGCCCTATGAATTTTGGACTCAAGATCTTGCCTGAGTCTCCAGCCTACCACCCTGCCCTGCACATTTCAGCCCTGACAGTCCCCAGGGTCGTGTGAGCCAAGCCTCTTCCACCAGAAGAACCGTGACTAAAATGGTGTTGGTCCAGTCTGGAACTTCTCGGCCATTTCCATTTTTTTCTTTAGGGACTCCATTACTCCACCGAGAATTAAGGTTTACTTTCTCACTCTATTCTCTATTTATTTACTTGTATCATAAGTTTCCATTTCTTTGTTTCTCTGATTACAATTTGAATAATTTCTTTAGATTTAGATTTCCTAAGCCAATGATTCTTTTGTCGGCTGGGTCTGATTTACTGTTAAACCCGTTCCTTGAGTTTTAAATGTAGTCATTATATATATTTTTTCCCCCAGAAGTTTTACTTGATTCTTTTTTTAGATATGCTTAGGCATTCAGTACAGTGTGTTTTCTACACATCTTTTCAAGTTTGCCTTTTATTTCTATAAACATGTTAAATATAGTCATTTTACAATTGTGTCTGCTAATTCCATTATCTGAAGCCCTCTAGGTCTGTTGATGCAGCCTGTTGTTTCTGCTAAATATCAATTATGGTGCCTTGTTTCTTTGAATACTCGTCCTTGTTGACTGAAATCTTCATTTTCCTAAACTTTACAAGGATCACTACAAATTAAATTCTCAATCATATTTTTTATATGAATTTGGGCTTCAAACTCACATAAGGTTTACTCATGATTCCTAATTTTAGGGGTGAATTTTCCTAGTTTTATTGAGGGCTTGAGGTAGTCAAGCAGTCTCCTGGGAGAGGAGAACGTGGGAATGGCTGGGTTTTCTTCTGTTTCACCTTCATTATCTCCAAGGGTGTAATGGGTGTCCCAGTTTTCTAGAAGAAGGATTTCTTGATAGACTCCTCTCCCAGGTGGATCCTGGGCTTTATCTCTTATACCATGGGCTCTGGCAGGATGTGAAACTGAAGCACAGCCTATCTCACCTATTTCCAAAACTCCTTTTAGGGCTCTGCTTACATCTCTGAATTTCCACATCCACTCAGTTCCTGGTCCAAGAATGCTTTACCGTTTGGCCAGTGATGCTTCTAACAAATTATTTTATTTTAGATTTTTAGTTGTTTTAGGTGGAAGGAATACTCCAGATACCTAGATAACCCATGTTATTGGAAACCAAAGAGCCTATATTTTAAAATGTTAAATCTTTGACATGACTATCTGTCATGATATATTGCATATATCATGTACATATAACACAACATTGTTGAAAGGAGTTTACTGATATTCTTATATCTTTGTTTTATAGTTGAGAATGTCCTGGAATTTTTCTTTCTTATCCTATGATTGATTTTTTTTTTAAATCCCAGTAATACTAGTCTTTAAAATGATTTGGAAAGTATTCCTTCCTTCCCTTCTACATCAAGACCCAGAGAGAGAGCGAGCGAGAGAGCGAGGGGACTTGTCCAAGTTCAGGCCCAGGTCAGGACTAAGGTCTCCTGTCCCTCAACTCAGGGCTCCTTCTGGACCCCTCACTGCCACCCAGCCATTCCGAGGGCAGAGCCTGGTCACCATCTCTGCACTGAGTGTCCAGGGAGGAAGGTACTGAGTTAATGAGTGGAAAACAGATGCACAAATGGATGGATGGATGGAGGAAAGGATGGACACTTGGATGGGTGATGGGCTTTCCCCACCCTGAACTCTGTAGCTCATCATGAAGGTGATTCAGTGCTGATGCCCAGCTTAGAGCCACTTCTCAGCTCCGTTCTTTAATGGCTGGGAGGACCTCACATCTTTTAGCCCAGCTTCCCCATCTGTGCCCTTTAGGCTGGGACTAGGGTGCACATGCTCAGCACGGAGGTCAGCCCACGGCAAATGCAGGACATCCCACCCCAGACGGCAAGGTCAGGCTTCCTTACCTGGATTGTGCCAAGGCCCTGGCGCTCAGGTGGAGTGGAGCCTTTGGTGTGTGTGGTGTGGAAGTGGGCCCCTGTCGTCTTTTCTCCCAACTACTGCTGAGATTCCCACCAACCAAACCTGGTGATTCGTAGAGGCTTGGATCTTGTGGAGGGGAGGTCATGTGGCCCGGGGTCTGGTCCTCGAAGCACTGCAGAGAACCCCAGAGCCTCCCTCTTCCCCATCCTAGCGTTGGGGAAACCCCTTCATCTCCTCCCTCCCAGGTTCTCATTACTTGCCCCTCCCCTGGCATAATTCTCACTGAGTTTACACTTTTGAAAATAAAACCAGGAAAGGAAGATGCTTTCAGGTGGATTCTTCTTCTGCCCTATGACCTGTACCCTCAGCCAAGCGGACCCAGCAGTAATGACTTCCTGGAACTGGAAAAGAAAAATGGCCTGGGAATGAAAAACGAAAGGCACCTCAAGAAGTCACCCTGCCCACTGGCTACAGATAAGTTGCAGGATGGGAGCTTCTCGTAAAGGCTTCCCAACTGTGGGCCTCTCTTCCCGACTCCGCCTTCAGTGACACCACAGTGAGAGCCTGAAATCCAGTGAGCGGGGAAATCGGCAAGGGCTGCAATTCGGGGAATGTTAAACATTTACCGGCACAGCACTGGGCAGGAGCCATGGCTCATAGCAGCAGGGATGGAAGGGGCTGTACTGAAATGCAGAGTTGGGATAAAGCCAACGAGAGTCCCTCTTCTTTGTCAAGTTTATTTTATTAAAATATACAGGATGGAATATCGGTGGGCACTGGGAACAGGAACCGTGCTCCCAGGCTGTGCCCGAGGGAGACACTTCCGCCATGCAGACATGCGGCCAGTCCGCACCCCAACGTGGGAGACAGACCCCTCCTGGGTGGACGTGCAGCCAGTCTGGCCCAAGGCCAAGAGGGGGCAGGGGGCATGGTGGTGACCCTTTCCTATGGCCTTGGCCCCTCAAAAGCACAGCGACACCGGCTGGGAGGGCTGGGCTGGGGTGGACAGAGAGGGAGAAGATCCCTGAGCCAGGGAAAGCTGATGCCCTCCCGGAGGAGGGAAGAAAGACTCCCTCAGTCAAACTGGAGATGGGGTGTCAGTGCAACTCCGAGGGAGAGGATCACCTGTGTGTGGGTGCCAAGGGGTGCCCGCGGCCAAACCAGTCCAATCTCCACAGCCTCTGCCATCCCACCTTCCTTTTGAGGGCCCTGCTCACCCTAAGGCCAGGCCTGAGCAGAGATGGGATGGCAGCCGGTGGAATGTTTTGTGTGGGAATGTTCCTCAGAAAGGCCCATGCTACCTGGGACTGGGTGCCTTCTTGGGGAGGCCTGGGCGGGTGGGAGCAGCCAATCTCTCTCTCCTGGAGGTTTCTGTTCTACCACTCAGCCTCAAGCCCCTCAGCCCTCACTCTTGCTCTGTCTTCAGGCTGACATCAGCCTCTGTCCCCAGAACGGGACCCCATCAAGGAGAGTCCCTGGGGTTTGTGCTTTTGAATGTTGGTGGGCTGGGCCAGGGATGGGCTTTGAGCCCCCAGTTGCTCTGAGGCACAGAACTGACCCCCATGCTTCTTCCTCAGGGCCGCCTGTATTGGGGTTGCTGCAACCCAGGCCTCAGCCCACTACGAGGGGCATGATCTTAGAAAAGCAGTGTCCCTGACCCCCCTTGTGGGCTGCAACCGGAGCAGCTCTTGGTGTTTGTGCTTTTTGTACGGGGCTGGATGAGCCTGTTTGTGGAGGCATGGCCACACTGCTCCGGGCCTCTAACCAAGAAGTGGTAGTGGGGGGCTCATCCAAGCTGGGGGCCGAGGGAGACAGGCAGACAGAAAAGGAGGGAGAAGCCCCTTCTCAGGCCTCTGCTGTCACCTGGGCTCCCTGGCTCCCAGTCCCTGATCCTTGTGACCTCTTCTCAGGACCTATTATGACCTTGGAGTTGACCTATTATGACCTAGTGCTTGAGGGGTGTGGGCAGTCCCACCCACGTGATTCCTACTGAGCTAGGACTGACGCAATAGTAAACTTCTTCCATTTCAGTGGACTTGGCAGACAGTCCCCCTGAGATTCTCCACCTAGAAACCCAAGCCCCGAGCTGGAAAAGCCCCCTTCCCATGACAGACAGAAGAGACTCCAGTGGCCCCTTATCCCTGGAACATGCCCAGCTTGGTGGAGTGGCGGGCGTCCTGGGACACCAGGGAAGTGTTTCCAGGAAACAGCACATTCTGTCTCCATCACCACCTCTTTCCAAACCCCAGCTCCCTTGACCCTGCTGCCCCTTCCAAGTGTCCTGTCGTGACGAGCATCCCGGGAGTGTAGTCGAGGGCAGGGAGTGGCTGGGGGACAGGAAGGCCAGAGTAGTCCCCAAACCTGGCCCATGTATGGTGGGAAAGAAGGGTGGTAGGAGGGAGGGGAGAGGGCGCTCACACCAGAGGGGCCTCTGGAGACCGGAGCCTCCTCGGCAGGGGATCTTCAGCACTTTCCTGGCAGCACCCGTGGCCAGCAGCCTGCAGACACTGCCCTTCCAGTGCCCAGCCCAGAGGCGGCCCCACCCCGCTGGCCTGGGGCAGGGGCTGGCCGGGCTGTGTGTCTCTTGTCACTTGGATCCAGCTCCCAGCCAGATCCAGCCCCTCCCTGACCTCTGCCCACCCCCCACCAGCCCAGAGGAATGGGCTGTGTGTGTGTGCGTGTCCAGAGCAAACTGTTCACTTTTTCAAATATATTAGAAAAAAGTTTCTCATGGAGGCTGTTCCTGGCAGGATTGAGGTTTCTTTGGGGGCAGAGGTGGCAGTGGCCACTCAAGGACCCCTCCCCACCGACATGTCCTAGATGACGTTCTCAAATAACTGCATGGAGCTCATGATGTTCTCATCCTGTGTGGAGAGAGAAGGATGAGAGACCTGGTCAGACCCTGGGTGGGCAGGGCGGGACAGTGCCCACGTTGGTCCTGCCTTGAGCAGATTCTTGCCAGGGACTGGGAACCCTGCGGTGACCACTCTGTCTGTCTCACTGGGTAAAGGGGCAGCTGGTCAGGCGCAGCCTGTCTTCAGCCCCACGGCCTGACTGCAAGCCCATCTGGGGGGCTGGTGTCTCACTGACGGGCAAAGTTCCCTGGCACTACTCAGATGGAGGCCAGGGGCACCTGAGAGGCCACTCTGGGAGTGACGCAGATGGCCGAGGCCAGTGGAGACGCATGTCCTGCTTCCACACGTGCACAAGGGTGCTCTGCAGAGGAAGGTCACCAGCAATGCTGGGGGAGGTTCCAGGCGCCTTTCTCACAGCGTGACCCTCTCCTGAGGGCCAAGGGCCCAATCATCCTGTCGGCCCACAACTGTCCCCTCTGATGTGAGGCACTTATAAGGCCATCTCAGGGATGTTGAGCCCGTGGGCTTGGGCTGTGGGCTGGCACGGAGCAGATGGCAAAGAGATGGGCCCAGACAAAAGTGTGAACATGGGGTGTGGAGGTCGGGAGGAGCTTGGGGAGTGGCAGGGGCAGGGACCCTGGGTGTCCTCAGCTCCTGGTGCCACCTACCTTCTGACAGGTCTCCAGGAACTCATCAATGGTCACCACGCCGTCCTTATTCCGGTCCATTTTCTATAACCCAAGTCATGCCCTCAGTGAGTCTGTGGGTCGCCTCCATCCCAACCTGTCCCATCGGTCTCCTGCCCTGGATCCAGGCCATGTCAAGTGCCCTCTCTAGCTACTTCCGTGGCACAGCTGCCCTCTCTGGCATCTCCCCACACCCAGCCACTTCCTAGCAGCTTTCTTGGGCTTACACTTCCCAGAACACCTCCCCAAACTCATCTGACCCCCTCACCTCCCTGACAGACAACCAGGGCAGATGGAGCAACTGAGGCACAGGATAGGCCGCTGGCCAACGGGAAGTGGAAGCTTCCGCCCCTTTATTCCCCACGGACACAGGACAAAGGCACAACCCCACTCCTACAGAGGTTTTCTGGAGGAGCTGGGAGAGCTCTTGGAAGGCACCGGAACACTGCCTTGGACTCTACCAGCTGCCTGGCTTGCCCTGAGATGAGGTTCAGTGGATCGGGGGTGGGGATCCTGACAACCGGCCATGTGGGGGATGCCAGTTAACCCTCCTTGTTGGGGGAGTGGGACTCAGAGAGGGGAGTGGCTTGCTCAGGGGCATCCTAAGAGAAGGAGCCCTTCCCTCCTCTGGCTGTCCTGCCCCTCCGGGCCCAGGGCTGGAGCACTCACCTGGAAGAACCTCTCCACATGCTCCAGAGGTGCGTCCTCCCGCAGGATCGGGTAGGTGTGGCGGCCCATCATGTCATAGATGGACTTCATGATGGCCAGCATCTCCTGGAGCGGGGCCAAGGCGCAGGCATGAGCCTCGCTGCAAGGATGGGGGGGGTGCATACCAGGGCCCAAGGGGACGGGCTGCCCCGTGAGTGGGGGGCACTGCCTGGGCAGCAATAAGCAGTCAGGATATTCCAGCTGGAGAGAGATGAGCTCACCCCCATCTCGTCTATTCAATGCAAGCCTCTGATTCTCCAGAAGCTAGAGACAGATTTTGATGTGCTGTCTCCAAAGTTCGAAATTGGAGCGACTGTTTCATGTACAAAAATTGTTTGGGCAAAACAAAACCTGAGTGTAGACCTGGGTGGTAAGGGTGCACACTGGCCTTAAGGATCCACACTGCCCCCCTGACTGGGGGAAGCCGAGGCCCGCTCCT
This sequence comes from Helogale parvula, assembly GCA_004023845.1. Taxonomy (NCBI): domain Eukaryota; kingdom Metazoa; phylum Chordata; class Mammalia; order Carnivora; family Herpestidae; genus Helogale; species Helogale parvula. Next base: position 54,654 of record PJEM01010945.1, read on the forward strand.
CCTACCTCCCCTACCCCGCCCGGGTCCCTAGCTTTTCCACTTGTGTCTCCCTCAGGACCTCCCTGTGAGAAAGATGGATCTGAGAACACTTGAACTGGTGAGGGGCACACCAGCTCCCTGCACGCCCCCCTGCACCCAGATGTCCAGGATCTGTCCCCTCCAGGGCTGAGCTAAGAGCCATGTCTCTGAACAGGAAAGGGAGACAGGACAGTCAGGGTGGCAGGGGAGCGGAGGAGAGAGGCTGGGAGTGTGGGGCAGTGGAGAGGAAGAGGGGCAGACGGCCACCACCCTCAACTGGCCTGTACCTCTTTGGTGATGTAGCCGTCCTTATTAATGTCGTAGAGGTTAAAGGCCCACTTGAGCTTCTCGTGAACTGTTCCTCGCAGGAGGATGGAGAGGCCGACCACAAAGTCCTGTGGAGGGAGGGGAACGTGAGGAGTCCAATGCTCAGATTTTATTTCCAATTTGCTGTGTGCCTTCACACCTCTATAGGTGACGAGCCTTCATAACAGAGCAGGCAGATGATGTCCATTAGGTCAATACAGTGTGAGTGTCTACGTGCGTGTGCGTGAGTGTGTGCGTGTGTGTGTGTGTGTGTGTGTGTGTTGCGGGGATGGCATGGTGGCTGGTGTTTAACTTCTCAAAGATATTCAAACACATGGTGTCTTAGACCCATTTAATGCATGGCTACTGAAAGAGAAGATCTAGGAGCGCTCTTTTGATAAAGGGGAATGTTCTACTTTTAGTTTACTGAGTATCTGCATGTCAAGACGCTTGAAGACTCATGGCTTAGGGGCGCCTGGGTGGCTCAGGTCATGATCTCACAGCCTGTGGGCCCAGCATTGGGCTCTGTGTTGACAGCTCAGAGCCTGGAGCCTGCTTTGGATTCTGTGTCTCCCTCCCTATCTATCCCTCCCCTGCTCACACTCTCTCTCTCAAAAACAAATTAATGTTACAAAAAAAGAACACTTATGGCTTAAAACCTAAACTAACAGTGCCCAGCTTTGAGGCCATGACATACCTGTGTGCTGCAATCACCTTTGAGGTGTGACAGATAATTTATTATGATGTTATAAGACATGAATGTTCCAGTGGCTTCCATGTGAAAACTCCAACTGCTCTTAACAGTTGGTGGAAGCAAACCCTTACTTCCATTTCCCAGAAGGCCTGCAGGTAGAGCCTTCTCTGCCCCACAGGGTCCTCCCAGGTCATTCTGAAAGAAGGGCGCAGAGAAGGGCTGTCTGGGAACAGGAAGTGGAGGATGGCAGATTGGGGAGGTGGTGGTGGGGCCAGGCCATGTACCAAGGGCTTTGGTTACCACTCAAACATTAGATCTTCTGGATCTAAAGAGGCCTGTACCATGAGAAAGAGAGACTAAGGGGAACAGAGGAGAGCAATTTGGAAGAAAAAAAATTATTCCAAGAGGAAAATATATATAACAGAAATTACTAGAAGTGAAGGTTGGAAATCTGACACCCCTAAAATGAGAATATGAGGCTACAAAAAAAGAATCATTGACAACAAGAAAGAGTTCTTGGGAATTAAAAATATGAAAGCAAAATGACAGACTCAGAAGGTTTGAAAGAGCAAATGGAATCTTCCATAGTCATGTGAAAAGGCAAAAGAGCTAGAAGACAGAAAAGAAGACAACGAGAGGTCCACTATAGAGGAGCCAAGGCCCGCTCACCAGGAGCTCCCAGAACTGAGGAAATGGCAGAAAGCAGGTTAAAGAAGACAAAGGACTCCCCAAAACTGAAGACCAGGGAGTGTCCAAGCCCTGCTGAGGCCAAGCGCCTGGACACATGTGAGCATGGAAACAGCCCACAGTATTGCCTGTGGGCACAGGTCTTGACGGCATTTCCGTAAACCGGGTGCAAAAAGAGGATCCTACGAGCTTCCAGAGAGAAAAACAGAACCAAATGGACAAGACAAAAGCAGGTCCTGTACGCGGTCAGGATGGAGCGGGTTTTGCCTTTGGCAGCAACACTGGAGGCAAGAAGTGAGACCACCACCGCCGGGAAGGAGGGCAGCTTCCCACGTAACTTTGCTCCCATACAATGTATCAGGCAAGAGGGAGAGGAGAATGAAGATGCTTCCAGACATCCACAGGCTCAAAAGTTACCTCCTACATACACTTTCATAGGAAGCTGCTAGAAGCTGTGCCCCTGAGAAGACAGAATAAAGCAAGGGAGAGGGAGATGAAGAATTCTAGAACCAGGAGACCCAACCAGAGGGAAAGGGGAGGAGGTGGAGCCTCTCGGAGCCTGGGGGGCGTCCTCAGGGAGATGCCCCTCTGGAGACTGGAGGAAGGCCTGGAGTTGAATTAATGCTGAGGTCACAGACCCCAGACCCCAGGCAACTGAAAAACCAGGACCACTGTTAACTCGAGGCAAAACAAGAATGTGTGGAAAAGACAAACATAATCCATTCACTGGAAGGCTGAGCCAGGCATCAGATTCACGCATCAGAATAAACCACAGTCCTTGTGCCACCTGAATCCTAACATTCTGAAAAGCCAGGGGGAGGGAAAGGTGTATGCACACAGGAGACACAGCTCCTCATCCCCACAGCAGAGAGTGAGTGGTGTAAAGCTGGGCAGACAGTGGGGCGCTGGGTAAGCATCCGACTCCTGGCTCAGGTTATGATCTCATGGTTTGTGGGTTCGAGCCCCACATAGAGCTCTGTGCTGACAGTGCAGAGTCTGGAGACTGCTTCAGATTGTCTCCATCTTTCTCTGACCCTAAAAAATAATAATAAAAAAATTTTAACTGGGCAGCTGGGAAACAGCAACAAGCGTACTACGACGAGACATGGAAAGAAATGGTGCCAATCCCCTAAAGCAGCCGAAGGTGGTGGCCTCCGCAGGTGTGTGGCAGAGTGGTTGACAGGTGCTGCTCCAGACCACACCCCGGAAATCTACTGGACTCTCAAAGCCTGGTGTGTTTAAGTGAAGAAATTGGAAATGTTAAAGGAGAAAGGTGATAGTTCTTACATGCCCAACTTTGGGGAATAATCACTGAAGCTCGTGCATGACTTAGTGAGGAGTGTCCCTGAGATCCCGTCACTGGGGTCTGACAGGCTTTCCCAGTGGGAGGCAAGGGCGTGGAGTCCCAGGGGAGGCAGCAGGGAATGGCGTGCATCGCACAGGGCCCCCATTCTACTGCGGGTCACAGGACGGAGCTGGCCACACCGCCCTCCTGCGTTGTCTGCACACACACACCCAGGCCTGCGGTGTAGAAGCCCTCCTCAGCCACAACCAAGGAATGTCTTTGTTCCGTGCCCTGAGCGTGTGGGTAGAAGAGTGGTGATGGCACTCGCAGGGCGATGAGTGGGAATGTCCTACGGGAGACCATCCTCCACAACACACAGATGACCTCATGTCCTGCCGGCACACACTGGGGTTCGTGACAGTTCTAAATTTCCAGCCCTGGAGAGCCCAGGGGAGCTCAGTGGGTTAAGCATCTGACTCTTGATCTTGGCTCAGGCCATGATCTCATGGTTCAGGGGATGGAGCGCTGCACTGGGCTCTGTGCTGACAGTGTGGAGCCTGCTTGGAATTCTCTCTCTCCCTCTCTCAGACCCTCTCCTGCTTATGCGC
>PJEM01010946.1:0-58091 GCA_004023845.1 Helogale parvula
GGAGACACAGAGTCCAAAGCAGGCTCCAGGCTCTGAGCTAGCTGTCAGCACAGAGCCCGACGCGGGGCTCGAACCCACCAACCGTGAGATCATGACCTGAGCCGAAGCCAGACGCTCGACCGACTGAGTCACCCAGGTGCCCCTCAGCTTGTTTATATGGAGGCCTCGGGCAGGGCAGAGGCTGAGGGGGCCCTGACGTGGGGGCAGGAGAAGCGTCCCGGGGGGGTGCGAGTCAGCCAGGGCTCAGGAGGGTGTGCGTGTGTTCAGAGAGAGAGAGATGTCAGGATTGGCTCACAGGAGCTCGGACTGGCAAGTGCAGGACTCTGCATGCTCAGCGCAGGCCGGGCAGCTGTGGATCCGAAGGGCTGATGATCCAGCGCTGGCCTGGGAGCTGGCTGGATGCACAGTGCCTTCTTCCCTGGGGGCCTCAGTCTTTCCCTTCAGCCCAAACTGACTGAGGAAGGGCCGCACACCTGTGGGAGGGCGATCCGCTTTCCTCTGTCTCTACTGATTCAAATGTTAATGGAGTAAAAAAAGAAAAATCTTCACAGTGACATCTGGACCGATGCTTGATCCAAACTGGCACAGTGGCTTTGCCAAGTTGACACATGAAATGGACGGTCCCCTGGGTAGGCAGTGCTGGCCCGGAAGCTCAGCCACCCGCGGGGAGGAGCAGAGGGAGCACAGCCATTGGAGTGGAGGGCGCTCCATCTCAGAGAGCCAGGGGGAGCCAGCACCCCGTGTGCACCTCCCGGGCCTGGCCATGCCAGTGTCCCCGAGGTCTGAGGGTTCGACTGCAGGAAGGGCTTGGATCCACGGGATGGGCTGGAGGCTGTGGGCAGCCCAGGCCTGGGAGTCAGCCCTCTGCAGGGCCCCCCACCTTGCCTGAAGTGGCCCTGCTGGCTCAGGTCACCCAGGTGCTTTCTGTCCTCAGCCGGAGAAAGCAGATCCGTGGTGGGAGAGGGGGCTGAGTGTGAGCAGGGCTAACTGGGCCCTTCACACCTCGGAACCCCTGACCCCACCCTGTGCACACCACCCACCCTCTTTCGCTTGCCCAGAATGGACCCAGAAGTGGATGCCCAGCTGGAGAGCTCCGTGCTGGCTTACCTGGGACCGTGTCAGGGTCCTCCGGGGAGAAGCCGAAGGCTGCCGGCCGCAGAAGCCCACCGCGGATGAACACAGCCAGTGGGGGGTCTTGAGAGGGGCCCAGGCAGGGCTGCTAAGAACCAGAGTCTGGGGCGCCTGGGTGGCTCAGCCAGTTAAGCAAGCGTCCAACTCTTGATGTTGGGCCCAAGTCATGATCTCATGGTTTGTGGGATCCAGACCCCTGTCGGGCTTTGTGTTGACAGCACAGAGCCTATTTGGGATTCTTTTTCTCTCTTTCTCAAAAAAATAAATAAAATAAAATAAAATAAAAAAGAAAAGAAAAGGAGCCTGTCACTAGGGACAATCTTCTCTTAAACTTAGTATCTCGTTAGGCTGTTTTTATGCAGCTCAAGCTGGCGCGGCCGTGACGCTGTCCAGGCCCAGGTGCCCTCGCCTGCATTGCTTGTTCTTGAGGTGCTTCCTTTGTGTCACCTCCCTAGTGACCCCCTGCGCTCACAGAAGTCCCTCCCTCCCTCTCCCCTCACCCCCGCCCGGGACTCTGCTCCTCCTGGCAGGGAGACCTTGCTCGCTTCCTTTCCCGGTGCATGAGGATGCTCCACACTGTCCCTCCCTGGACCCCTGGACTGCACCACGACGGGCCAGCGTCCCTCCCTGCACTCACGTGGGCTTCCCGGAGGCTCGCCAAGTGCTCTTCTTTCGGGCCAGCACCGCATCCGGGACGGACACTGCAGTCGGGCAGCGGTACCGTACCTGTCCTGGAGCCTCAGCCTGAGAGCCCCCCGCTGGGTGCCTGCTGGGCCTTAGCTGTCTGCCCCTGGCGCCTAAACAGTGTCCAGGAATTGGCAGGAGCTCAGTGCTTTTTAAGGTGAGCGTGATCCAGAAGCATGGGCATGAGTCCTGGGTCCACAGGGAGGTCAGAGCCTGCCCCTAGCAGTCCTGTCCCTCGAACTGTGTCCCCATCTGGGAACGGGAGAGGTAGATATCGCTGTCACGTGGGGTCTGATGCTGGCACAGCTCCGACAGGGGACCCAGAGCTGGTGTGGAGCACAGGTCACAGGCCAGCTGGCAGCTGGGGACTGAGGGGAACCACGAGTCCAGGGGCCACATCCCCGTGTCCACTGGTGCTTGCTGATGCCGTTGGACGAGGCTGAGGGAGCACAGTCCCAGCCACGCTGGGTCCTTGTGGCTTCGGGAGCCCCCTGGGCTCATCGCCAGCATCGCCGCTCCTGCTCATCCTGCATTCTGGTGCTGTCCCCATTCCCCCCCGGCCTCACCTTCATTAAATTACAAGTTCCCCACATTCCTCCAATGCAATTATCTGCCACTTCATAGCTCCCTGGCCTTGGATCCATTTGCACAGAAAAGTATAGTTAAGGGTATGCTGCCTTAATTAATTTCCCTTGGCTGGGTTTCCACTCTCATTTCATCCTTGGAAATAAAGACCTGAAATGGGGCCCATGCGTCTGCTGGGTCACCGATCTTCCCTGAGCTGTTTGCTATCACCTCCGGATGGAGGCGCTGTGTGTGCGGATGTGCCGGTGCGGGTGCCGTCCCTGGTCTGTGCCTTTGGCCCCTGCCTTGGCCTGTGATTCGAGAGCCTGGCCTCGGTGAAGAGCGAGGGGCTCCTGGTAAAGCTCGCGCCCCTTGCCAGCAGCCGCTGGAGAACTCGGGAGGCTGGGTTCTCGTCTTCCACCGGCTGGTGCTCTGGCGCCGGGGTGACTCTGAATCCCTGCGCTCGAGGCGCTCAGAGCTGCAGTGGATCTTTTGTCTGGGTGACAGGCTGTGTTGCAACAAAAGGGTGCTATCACCCTGTGGGGACGTGGGATGGGAACACGAAGGTGCGGTTGGAGGGCGAGGGGCCGGCTGCTTCCCACACAGAGGGTGGGGCTGATGTGTGGCTGAGGAAACAGGGAGCCAGGGTCCCAGGGGCAGAGCTGAAAGTGGGTCATGCGCTGGGCGGGTCCCCTGTGGGGCTGGGCTGTTTCCTTTCCTGCAAAGATGGCTCGTCGTGTCTTCCCCGTGGCCCAGGGGAGGGGGCTCTATCCCCCGCCACAAAAGCAGGAGCCTTGGGTTCAATGGACTTGAGGCAGGGAATGAAAGAAAGCAGCATCAACCTGCCCCACTGACCCCGAGCCCGGCAGGAACGCCCATCCTGGGCATCAAGCTTGTTGGAAATGCCAAGTCCCTGGTCCTCTCTGACCCCACTGAGTGTGGGGAGGAAGAGAGAACCGCTCTCAGGCGTGGGAGGTGCTCATGCACTTGGCCGAGGGGGCTGCCCTGGCTTGCAAGCCGACAGGTGCCCACCGCCCACTGGTGAGGGACCTGGGGAGGGCTGGCCGATGTGCGCTGAGTGACCAGTGGGAGTTCAATTCCTTCTGTGTGAGTCGGAGGAGCCTGCTGCAGAGAAGCCCAGGGACTCCGTAACAAAAACCATCCCAAGAGAATGGTTTTGGTCAATTAGTATTTTTCTCTACTTGGATTTCAAGATGTTCCCTGCGTGCAGGTGCCCGCCCTTCCTGTTTCCTCCACTCCATCCGTTCACTCACATCCTGCTCTCCACGGGGTCCGGCGTTCTCAAAGTAAGGGGCCACGCAGCCTCTTTCCCGAGAGGGCGTGCTCCAGTGCGAAGTGAGGGTGCACAACAGAATAAACGTGGGACCCGGGCCTCGGGGAGCTTGCCCCACAGCTCTGAGGAAGAAGGGAAGGTCCCAGTTACAGAGCTGCCCGTGTTTGAGTCGCGGGGAACTCACACGCGCACACGGGGTGCGGGCGGATCGAGCGGCGCCTTGCAGAGGCTCACGGCTGCAGGGGTCCGCGGAGCGAGCCTGCACTTGCACTTACAGTCAGCGAGGTGGACAGGGGAGTGCGGAGCCGGGCTGAGGGTGTGCAAAAACCATTGCATGCAAAGTTGAGGTGGACTCCAAACCTCGAGGCCACCTCGGCGTGGTCAAGGACCGCCACTGTTTCTCTTCTAGAGTGATCTCTCCGCGGAAGTGCACGGAGCCCCGTCCCCTCCCGCCGTAGCCCCGCCCCTCCCGTCGCAGCCCCGCCCCCACGCCAGGACCTGTAAGTAATTCCATGTGTATTATTATTCACTCACGTTGATAAATAGGCAATAAAAATGCACAGAGAACTCAGCCGTATCAATTTATTTCCATTCTCTTGACACAGTCGTGGTGGTGGCTGAGGCCGAGGCGACCAGTGAGGCTGTTTCCGTGGCGAAAAGCAGTGTGATGTGGGGTGTAAATTACCCTTAAATGTCACATGATAATGAGGCTGCATCTCCCATGATTTATCTTCCCCTTTCTTACCCAGCAAACACTCCAAACTGGCAATCAAGCCGGGCAGCGATCATGACACAACCTTTATGGTATGAAAAATGGCCCCCAAAATTTATGGGGGAGGCTGATGCCTTCGTGAAAACTCTATATTTACAGAACTTCCTTCTCGAGATTCCACATCAAGAAAGGCAGAACTCCGAGAGCACAAAGTGAGTGTGGGTCTTGGAGAGCGAGAAGGAACCTCGGGACACGCCAGGCGATGCTGCAGGGCGCTCTCCGTCCTTCTTCTGTTGGGTCTTCTGATGCTGGTGAGTGCGTCCATCTCGGTTTTCCAGAGGGGAGCATGGCCACTCTGAACCTGCCGCCGCCTCCTTCACCTGTCTCGGGATGCAGGCATGGTCCAGCTGAAGAGCACCAGCCAGGTGCCATTCCACGGTGGGGCTGGAGGCGCATAGAGCCCCCGTAAGCTGACGGGTACAGCTTCTGGTCCTTTGGGTCATCCCCATCCGTGATGGCCACTGGGGCCACATGCGTGGGGGAGAAGCCAGCAAAGCAGGACGTTGCCAGACAGCCCACTGCAGGCTTCCTGCAGGTGACCTTCCTAAGTGAGCGTGCCGGCCCTGCGGAGACCCGCAGACTCGTTGAAAGCTCTTCCGCCTGCCAGTCACAGCAGCTAGGACGTTCCCACCTCCATCCGGAGTGTCTGTCTCCAGCTAACCCTTCAGTGCTGCCCCTCGTTTCTCGTTATAAGCAGACCCACTTAGGTGTGATTTTGGAGGGAGGGTTCACAGCAGTACCAGGCCCCCCCCCCCCCCCCCGTCATGCTCTGGGACGCACAGCATCTCTCATGAGATCTGCTTCCCCAAAGCACAACTTGTGTCCTGCACCTTCCAGATCTGGCACATTCTGGAAGCTTCTGTCCCCCTCTAGAGACTGCAGAACTTCGGTGGAGGAACTTTAGTTCTCCCCATTGAGGACTGCCTTCGACTTGCCGTTGTCTTTTGAACAGGGGCATTAATTCAAACACAAATTAAAATTGCCGTGCGGTCTCTTGGTGGGAATTCAAAGGCAGAGGGCTGTCTGAAAGTGAGTTCGCTGTCCACTGAGAAATCAAAACCTCAGGCTTTGCAAAGTGAGAGAAACGGCTTGACCTTTCGAGGACAATTTCCCTCTTTATTCTTCCAGAACCTTCTCCCTCCCCAGCGGAGGTCTGATTGCTGAGTGGTATCCTCCTCCCCGGCTCGCTCCCCGCTCTGGTAATAAGGATTCCCAGGGCGCCCCTGTCTGTCTCGGCCCGAGATGTCTTCATCTCAGAAGAAAGTTCCCCTTTCTTCTCTTATCTCTCCATGCACTTTGCCTTTGCTGGTTCCTACCATGGCTTCATGAACAGGATGTGGGGCTCTTTCTCCTCATGAGTCAGGCTGGAGGGAATCGAGGGCCTTCTCAGAGGGGTTCCCTCCTCCTCAATCCCCTTTCTAGTTGTTTCTTGCCTACCTCACATTCCAGCTCAGACAAGAAACCTGTGGGCTTGCCTGCCATCCATCCATCAACTTATCCATCCATGCATGCATCATTTTATCCATGCATCCCCTTATCCATGCATCCATGTATCCATCCATGCATCCATCCATCCATTCATCCATCCATGCATCCATCCATCCATCCATGCATCCATCCATCCATGCATGCATCCATCAACTTATTCATCCATGCACACATCATTTTATCCATGCATCCACTTATCCATGCATCCATCCATCCTCCATCCATCCATCCATCCATCCATCCATCCATCCCTCCATCCATTCATCCATGTATTCAACATGTACCTGTTGAGTACCTACCAGACTTTGTGCTCTGGCCTGGGTGCTGGGTCTATAACTGTGAACCAAACAGACAGAACACTGGCCCCACAGACTTTGCAGGATAGTGTATGCTCTGGGCAGGAAGCAACCCAACAAAAGCATCATTGCAGATGCTGCTGCCAGTCCTGGAGGAGCTGTCCGAGTGCCAGGATAGAGAACACAGTGGTCAAGGGCACCTGGCCAGTTAAGTGCCTGACTCTTGGTTTCGGCTCAGGTCATGATCTCATGGTTTGTGGGTTCAAGCCCAGTGTCAGGCATCATGCTGACAGGCTCCAGCTCTCTCTCCCTCACTCTGCCCCTCCCCCCCTCTCTCTCAAAACAGACAAAGAAACAAACAAAACCGATACTGGTCAGGGAAGTGAAGGCCCGCCTCTCTGAGCAAGGGGACACCTTCATCCCCTCTGACTCCTGGCCGCTGCGTGCATAGCTCACCTGAGATGGCATTGCTCCCCAAAGCTCACTGAGGTTGGTGACTGATGCTTCCTGCCGCCGTGCATCGTGGCAGTAGCGGGCATTTGCTGGAGGAGCATTTTCCACCAGCTGGACGCTGTTCTGACTTATTTGTTGCCACCGTTTCGAGGGGAGCATTGTTACTGCCTCCACTTCTCAGTGAAGCTTAACCCAGCTGTGCTCGGCTGTGGGGCCAGGGAGGAGTGAGCTGGGCTCATTTTGGGGGCCCCATGCTCGGGGTACTCATAGCCCATTGCCGCTGTAGCAAAGGAATTCATGTTTCCTGGCTTAAAGCCACCCACATGTATTACCTTGCAGTTCTGGAGGTGAACCGGCTGGAGTGGTGCCCCAGGGTAGTATCAAGTAGGCACACTTTCCTTCTGGAGGCTGTAGAGAAAGAACCACGTCTTGCCTCTTCTGGCTTCTAGAACCCACCTGTGTTCCTTGGCTGCTGGCCCCATCCTCCATCCAGAAGCCATCAGGACACATCTTCTAAGGTCTCTGGACTCTGACCCTTGTGGTGGCACTGCCCCGCCCAGATAAGCCAGACGGATATCCACCTCAAGGCCCAAAACCTCATCACACCTGCCAAGTCCCTTTTGCCTGGCAAGATGACATGTTTGCAGGTCTGAAGATGACCAAGGGGACATCTTGGAGGCTGTTTTGTGCCCGCCCCACTCAGCACCACGGCGTGCTACCCATCCTGAGCTGGGGGGGGCCCCACCTGCCTCTGTAGCCACACCACCCCCTCCACACATGACCAGCCGTGGCTGTGGAGTCAGAAAGGACCCCACTCAGCCATCAGCACCCTGCAGCCTGATGGGGTTTTACAGGGATGGGGGTGTCCGGAGCTGATGGCCAAGAAAGAAACCTTGAGACATCTTTGGTGCAAAAAGGTGATTTTATTAATGCCTGGGGACAGGACCTGTGAGGCAGTAAGAGCTGCGCTGGGGAGTGAAGGGGACTGATTAGACACTGTGGACTTGGGGAGGCAAAGTCCAGAGGAAGTTTCTTAAAAGGATTTCCACACGCTAAGGAAGACTCCCTGGAGTGGAGGAGATCACTGGAGGCCAAGACAGGAGGAGTTCCTGGAGATTAGGCTATTGATGAGACGGCCTTTTTCTTGTAATTTATTAAGATATCTGTAAACCGACGGCGACTCTTGTCCGGCAGGACTGTGACCTCCATCAGTTAATCACTTCCCTTCTTTCCCAAGTGGGGGCGGGGAACGTGGCCTGCAGGGTGTCAGCTTGCCTTATGCTCCCTCATCACAACCCAGGGTCGGTCACTTACTGCCCACCAGCCTCAGTTTCCCCACCTGCGTCCCAGCCAAGAAAGCAGCTGCTTGGACGGTCAGTCCATCAAGACCGTGCCCTCAATGCAGGATGCAGCTGTGCCCTTCGGGGCTTTCATTACGATGGCTAGCATCACACGCCGGAAGTAAGCACCGGAGTGGACGGCGGCAGGGTGGCTCAAGGGTGGTGGCCGGAGAGCAGGGCTCCCCAAGTTAACAGGGAGCGAGGGCAGGAGGAGGGGGCGCCGTCTTGTTTTTAAGGCAAACACAGCCAGGCGGAGCTCTCCGTGGACGTGTGTTCATTTTCCTGTTCAAACATGTACTAGACAGTGTGTTGAATCCATTCCCCAGTTTGGCCCTGAGGATTCAGACTGGTGGCCCTGGGCAGCTCTCAGGAAGGACACCCGCTGTCCTGCCAGGACCCCGGAAAGGCAGTGGATGGTGCTCAGTTCTGGAACCCCAGGGCGATACCAGTCAAATCCACCGGGACGCCCAGCACACACGCGGAGGAAGGTAACATGGTGCATTTACTGACGCACAGTCTTGGCCCAATCCAGGGGCGACTCAGCGGATCACTCAGTACACAATCTGATTGGCTCTACACAGCATTTTATTAGGTCAGTGAGGCAGGCTTGGTCCCATTTTAGAGCCGAAGAAGCTGAGGCCCAGAGGGGATGACAGACTTGGTCAAGGTTACTGGGCTTCCAGCCTCTCCTCTGAGGCCGCCTTGGGATGCAGTGCCGGACGAGGCTAACTTTAAAAGGCCAGGAAATCCTGTGAGCACAGAGAAACCTTCTTTCCATAATGAGGACTTGGTTTAAACTGAATGTCACTTTGCACTTGAATCCAAGGAGCTCCGACCTTGAACGCAGGAGGGACTTAGGGCTGGATGCGTGAGGGGGCAGCTGGGGGCCTGACCTCTGCCTCTCCCAGACCGGAAGGGAAGGCCGTCCCTGCGGACAGCTGGCCTCGGGGTAAGGATGCTGATGCCGCTTCTGACAAAGGACGAAGGATTGTGCAGGACGAGACAGAGGGCGAGGGAGAGAGAGCCCAGCGAGGAGAACTTCCTTTGGTCTCTGTCCATCCCGGTTTACTCGGAGAAGCTACCGCCTCATGAGCCACTCAATTTACTCGTGGTTCTGGGATCTTGTTAATGCTGAAGAAACTGCCTAGGGTACTCGTGCAGCGAGGATTTTATTGGGATGCTCCTAGGTAGCTCCCAGAATCAACAGGCAGGCAGACAGGACAGGCCAAGCAGGAGAAGCCAAGAGCAGGTGGCTGGACGCTGTGCCCTACTGGTCGTGACTCCACCCCCTGGATTTCAGGATCATCCACATGAGAGTTTGGCGAAGAACCATGGCTGCGTGCAGGCCATGTTCCCTCGCTCTGGCGTCAAGGGGTCACAGGATGGATGGGGCCTCCCTCCCCTGATCTGGGGTGGGGAGTGTGTGTCCCCCGAGCCCCACACTGGAGGGTCCCCCAGGGCAGGTCACAATGCACAGCTAAACTTGTAAGCAAACAAGAAGCCAAAGAAAAGGGAAAAACCAAAAGGAGACTTAAGAGCTAAGTTGTAATTGAAATGCGTGTAAAATCCCAATACGGTAAAAGCAATAAAGGCCCAGCCGTCACTTACCAGCCGAGAGCTGTGTGCTACCTGCACGTTCTCAGTTAGGTCTGATAGTGGCTGTGTGGAGGGCGCACCGCTGTCTACCCTCTTTACAGGTGGGAAACTGAGGCAGAGGTGGAACGATTGCCCACTGTCACGTGACCTCCGGGGCGGGGGTCCAGGCCCATGCTCCACAACATGGGAGTCTGCAAGTTTTGAAAAGCGTGTTGGAAATGAGTGTTTGGGGACCAGCGTGAAGCAGGATCCACGCCAGGGCGCTCCCTCCCTCTGGGGCCCCAAGCGGGTGCGCATCCATCCTGGCAAATGGCTTTCTGTCTCTCTTGAAATATCGTCAAGGACTCACTCTACCTTGAAGGGCACTGGCGGCATTTCCCGACACGTCCCTCCTTCTGTCTGGGGTCTGTGACTCAGGCGCGTGAGCTGCTGCAGACGCGGCTCTGGGAGCAGGAAGGCTGGTGGCAGCACGCTGTCCCCAGGCCCCAACATTCCCACGTGTGTCTATTCAAGACCAGGGACTCCCAACCTCCGCCTGTTGGTTTGGCTTTCTTCCCAGAAACAGAGAAATTGTTCAGGCCGTCCGAAGGTTTGTAAGGTGAGTGGCAAGGCCAAGGCGCTGTGACATGGGGACTGTCCCCACCAGGAAGTAATGGTCTGCTCCGAACATCCCTGATGGACTGACTTCTGCTCCGACTCGCTGGCGTCCTCCGCACTGGCAGCTGGGGCTTCGCTAGAACTTGGCCCCCATCTCAGCCCTTCCCTCTCCCATGCTTTCTGACTTGCGGCTTCAGGGTCCCTGCTCAGGGCCCCATAGCCCTCGCTCGGTCCCTACTTCCACCTTGTCTCTCATCACACCATAACTCACTTGTCCCCCATTCCCGCCAGCCCGTGAGGTCCTTCTGTCCCTGCATCCCTCGCGCCCTGCAGAGGGATGCGTGCACTAAGCCCGGCTCAGGTGCATCCTGTTGAACGAACCGCTGTCTGCTCAGGGTCAGAGCCAGCCTGTCTGCAGGGGCAGGGTGCTGGGCCCTGGGAGCTCTCTGCTGTGTGTGTGTTTTACACGCTGACACCCCAGTGAGGAGCGCTGGATGGGACAGAGCCGGGGTGTGAGCCCTCCCTGTAGGAGTCGCCCCGCAGACACTTCGGGGGCACAGCAGGGTGGGGAGGGTCTTCCTACCACGTGGCACCAGGAGTTCCCCTCCGAAGCCTTCGCTGCACAAAGTGTTTCAAAGGAAAGGAGGGCCAACCAAAAGGTGGGCGTGACACGTAAATGAGCTGTCAGGGAATTGTCACAGTCAGTCTACTGGAGATGTGACGGGGACCACGCGTTGACAAGGGCTGCTCCCCAGAGGCACAATGCACTCAGGGGACCAGATGCAGTCTGTGCTCTTCACTGCCCTTGCATAAGTTCCCATGCGAGTGTGCGCCTCCTCACGAGGCACCTGGAGCCGGCTTTGAGAGATGTGCCTTCCCTTCACAGCGTTAGCAAGAAGACAAACTGTGGCTGACGGGGACCGACGGGAAGTCTGGACGCAGAGAGGAAGGGACTCTGCTTGAAGATGGAGGGTCAAACAGTGTTTGATGCCCTGGCTCACCTACAGCAGAGCCCACTGCCCCTGGAGAAGGGGTGTGGGTATAGAAGGTGCTTGGATCTGAACAAGCCTACCCAGGTCACGGGCACCCAGCTAGGGCTCCTGGTGCCTGATGACGGGGCTTATGGCCGACGTCACACGGGTCATCTACCCTAAACGAGAACTTCCAGGTGTAACCGAGGCAGGTGTGAGACCCGGGGAATGACCTTGGCCATCTCTGTTTACCTGCCTGTGTCCGAATTCGCTGAGCTCCAAAATAGGAACACTTTCCTCTGCTCCTGTAACGCGGTGCTGTTCCCAGCCTGGCTTTCTTTATGTGTATTTTACACACACGTTAATGACTTTCTGTCAGCCTTACGGCCATTACCGTGTGCTCACTGGATCCTTCCGGTGAGATGGTTTTGTTTTCTATCATCAAGTTTGATCTGCCACGCTCCGCATATGAACGGAAATCTATGCCACTCAATCCGGAAATACACGAATCCCACTGGCGGACTCTGCCGGGGTTCAGGTTCACAGCCGCGGTGCGCGTTTCTGGGCGTTGGCCTCTGGCTGCAATTTTCCGGCTACCTGTATTTCATGTCAGACTGGATCTTGGCACATTCACCGAGCTCTGTGCCAGTACAAACAAGCTCCTTGACGGATCTGTGGAGGAGTCGCTCTTTATTTCCAATTCAGGCCCACACCTCCCAGTGCCCGACTCGAAGGCACAGGACCAAGTTCTCAGGGAGGCATCTCAAGACAATTTCTTAGTCACCATCTGCTGCCTTTTGGGATGATTCTCCAGGCAAAATAATGACAGCGGTGATAACAACAGCAGTCATAACCATAATAGCAAATGTTTAAAGGGAAATTGGAAAACATGTCAGGGTGCTCAGACTCTAATAATGATGTGAGATTGGCTGTAATCAGGACCTTTCCCCGGTGGTTCTCATCCATGGTATTGCCATCTTTTATAGATGGTTGTAAATGTCGGATCATCAAAGTCATTTTATTTTGCCCCTCTACTTGGGTTTTATCGTCCATTCATTAAGAAAGCCAAAATCATTACCTGAATGACATGCAGAAAAAGTCCAAACAGAGCCCAAAGGTCAGACGGCTGTTGAGAAATCTCAGAGGTGTTAATCCTGGCTCACCCGGTGCTAACCAAACCACCGGTGCATGTTAACCACACACACACGAATACACACATGCACGCGTGTGCACACACAGGGTTGGGGTCCACTCCAGCTGGCTAGTGATGAAGGACCTCAGAAACTCAGCGCGTGGAGTCAAACCCCAACACTGAGGCGTGAATCGGTGCTGGTGGCCACCAGCTGGTTGGGCGCAGAGCCTCCTAACCTTCAGGACAGTGTAGGGTGACTTTTTATCAGCGTGTTCCTTTTGCAAGAGCCCCTAATTCCAACAGGGGAAGGTGGAGAGGGCAAAGTTTTCTGGAAACAGGGTTTTATTATTTTTAACCCATATTCCTAGACCCTGCAGTCTAAAAAAGGCAAATTCTGGATAAATACCGTTTCATTTTGAATTAAGAAGAACCAAGGAAGAGGGCTGAGGCAGACACTGGCATTTTAAAATTAGCAAGATTTTCCAATTTCCCTGAGTGACTTCAATATGTCTAAGAAGCGATATTACGCTTCATAACGGTGCGTGTACGTATTTCACCTTCTGATTTGTATTTTAACCACTGAAACTAATGACACAAAATTACTTAGTCAGCAAGAAGGGAAGACTTCACTAGTTCAGATCTATTTAGTGGATACTTTATGAAGGCACTTGTAAGAAGTCAATTAAAGCCTTCCAATGGACGGCAGATAATGATTTAAAAGCCATAAGAGTCTCTGAAGATACAACTTTTAACACATCTAAATGGCTGGGAATTTCTGCCAATATAATTGTATCTCATGAATATGAATGTTCCCTATACAGAAGTAAATTACAAGCCCGCTGCCTGGGGACCCCAGACAAGGAGGTGTGTCAGCCCTCGCGGTCCCGGCGCTGGCCCCTCGAGGAAGACTGTTGGAGGAGGGCTCGGCGGGTCCCTAACAGTGCACGGCACGCGATGGCTAATTCAGGTGGGCAGCACCACCAAGGTAGCCAGACCTCATTCTCGTTCCTTCCTGGCATTCACCGACGCCAGTTAAGGACCTACTGCGTACTCAGGCAGAGACAGAGTTTAGTGGTCCAGAGAGCGAGTTCTGGAGCCAAAACTGACCAAACGTTGTGCGAGGTGCTGATCTACACACCGCATCTTATGAAATGATTACCACATTAGGGGTGGTGGACATATCCATCCCTTCCCTTACTTATCACTTTTGTGTGTGGTGAGAACATTTAAGATCCGCCGTCTTGCCAACTCTCGCGCGTGTGACGCGGTGTTGTTAATCACGGTCACCGTGACATGTCCCCAGACGGTGTCTGTCTCCCAGCTGGCAGTCTGTCCCCCTCTTTCCCTCGCCCCCAGCGCCTGGGGACCACCCCGGACTCTGTTTCTGAGTTCCGCTGCTTCAGAGCCCACATCTGAGAGAGACCACATGGTATTTGTCTTCCTCTGATTCATCTCAGCATAATGCTCCCAAGGCTCATCCACGTCGTTGTTAATGGCAGGATTTCCTTTCTATTACAGTTGAATAACACTGCGTGACACCCGCACCACAGTTTCTTCATCCATCCGTCTGTAATGGACACGTAGGTTGCTCCCACGCCCCAGCTGTTGTGAATAAAGTTGCCATGAACACGGGTGTGCAGACAGCTCCTCCAGAGGGTGATTTCATTCCCTTCACACCCAGACCCAGGCGTGGGATCGCTAGGTCAGGGATAGTTCTGTGTTTGCTTTCTGAGCATCCTCCATGCTGGGTTGGTTTCATAGTCTTTGACATTTGGCCGCATACATATTCATGTTGCCTCCATTTCTTCATCTGTGAAGTGGGTTAATAATAGAACTTGGAAGTTTTAACAACTAGCTTGAAATCCCAAGATGAGCATGCCCCTGAGGAGGTTTGGGCCACAGGGACTGCCTCATGCATGGCAGAGGGTGGGAGGAAGAGGCTGGGAAGAGTTGGAACGGACCGCTGCAGGCCAGGCGTGGGCCAGCATTGCAGCATTGAACCCTGGGACACAGGGAGAGCGGCTCCTTCCCTCCACGGGGTGCTCACCAGAGAGACCCCAACACAGCCACTTTAGAAAACAGTTTGACGGTTTCCTCAACAATGAAGCCCACACCTGTCATGTGACCCGTTACTACACTCCTAGGTATTTACCCAAGAGAAGTAACTAAAACCTAGAAATGACCCAAATGCTCATCAGAAAGCGAATGCATGGACAACCTGGTGCATCCAAACAAGGGATTACTACTCAGTGAGAAGAAAGGAAACACACAATTTGGAACAATCTCAGAATAATTATGCTGAGTGAGAAAGACAGGGAGCTGGACAGAAAAATCACCCACACTGCAGGATTCCGTGAGTTCAGGATTCTAGGTCCACAAGCGTTGTCAGCGGTTGCCTGAGGAACGGGGTGTGGCCCGGGGGGCGGGGAGAAGCGGGATCCTCGGGGGTACAGGAAATATCTGGAAGCCACAGATGTGTTGTCTCTACTGGTCTCACAGACACAAATACACATGTGTGTGTGTCTCTGTACATCTATGGACATGTATACACGTCCCGCACATGTAACAACTCAAATTGTGCAATTCAGTTATGTGAAATTCATTTCATACCAATTAGGCTTCAAGGAAGCGTAATAAAAGAGTCTCCCAAATCAAATAAAACCCTCTCCAGTCAGGGTGGCCCACACGACTCTTGTCGAACTCACCATTGACGGAACCCAGTGATTGGCTGGTCCAGTGGTTTAGTTCTTGGCCTCACCTCGCCAGATCTGTAGGCAGCACTCAACACAGGGGCTCCTTTCCATGGATTTCCTGGTTTCCCCCACCGCCCTCACCCCTGGAATCTACAGCTGGGCCCCTCCCTGACTCTCTCGACCCCCAACTCCAATCTCGCGGTCTTAGATACAGTCGATTAACTGATGACCCCGAAATTCAGCTCTGGGAGCTGTGGCTCCTACCTCCAGACGCCTGGGCACCCGCGTCCGGTCTGCCTGCGGGTCAGCCAGCACCTCAGGCTTAAATGGCCAGATGGCTCTTTACCCAGCCGCCTCCGCTCTCCCTGGGAGGGCCGCCTGACAGCGGTTCTCGCCCAAGCTGCCACCAAAGCCCGTCAGCTCTGCCGTCACAATCTACCGAGACCCAGAATCCACTCCTTTTCCTCTCCTGTTACCACCGCAGACGCGCCACCATCGAGTCCCGCCTGCTCGCCGTGACTGCCGAGGGCTCCCCCTGCACTGTCCTCAGGGACGCCCATGGTCTGGTCTTAGCAGAGTGCGGGGTCCTGCTCAACCCACCCCTCTCCCAAGGCCCCGTAGCCCTGCCTGCGTCAGAGCCCGGGCCGTGCCTTGGTCGACCCGCATGCTGTGCCTCCCACGCCTGCCACATCAGCCCTGAGACCCCCGGCCCCCCGCAGCACACCTCCTCACGCCCACCGGCTGCCTGCTGGGGTCTCCTCCCGTCTTGCGCCCTGTTCCCAGACATCCTTCTTCTGGACCGTCTCAGGGCCCCCCTGGCCCTCCTGCGGGCACATCTCACCTCGCTCTCTGAAGCCAAACCTCTGTTCCTGTCCTGTCTCCTTCCTCCATGTCCCCAGCAACCTCGCTGAGACAGCTCACTTCTCTGTTATTTCATCGCCTTCCCCTTCAATATATGAGCTCCGTGAGAGGACCGGGAGAGATCTATTTCCTTCACCCTTTTCCCTGGGGCCCAGAAGAGACCCGGCACTTTGTAGAAGCGATCCGCAGGATGTCCAGAGGAACGGAGGGAAGTTTGTCAGGTGCTTGGAAGGGGCTGTGGTCCTGGTTCCCAGATAAGATGGGCCTTGGGCCTGGCCAGCAATGGGGATCCCAACCCCCAGGAAAACAGGGAGGCAGACAACTATGACTGAACAAGCAAAGTGCAGGGCTCTGAGTTAGAGACAGTCTCCGAGCATTGGAGGGGGCACCGGGCTGGAGGTGGGGAGCCCAAGGGAGGCCATCGGGAGAGGCCTTCAGCTCCTCAGCGACGGAGCAGGGAATCCCAGCCAGTGCACAGCAGCCAGATCCCAGCGAGGGAAACACAAACACAAACAACAACATACTGGCCAAACATCTGCAGAGTTTTCCTGTTAGTGTGAGCGGCCGTTGGGGAAGTGGGCACAGAGCACACCGCGGAACGGGAGGGGGACACCCACGGAAAGCCGGGCTTCTCAGTAGACGCGTTCACTGGGGTTTCCCGTGAATGTGGCCAGATCGGACAGGCAGAGCTCTCTTGCAAGATTACATATTACTTTTTCCTGGAGAAAAAGATTTCGTGGAAGAACTAACTTCTTCTCAAACCCCCGGTGAGAAGGCACAAGATCCACGGAAGCACCTCCTTGTGGGAGGGGCCACACAGGCCACCCCTGAAGTCACAAATAGGTGTCAGAGTGTCCTACCTCAGCCAGCTGCAGCAGCGCGTCGGTGGGGCTGCACTGGGCTCCCGGCGGCTTCCGGGCCAGGTGTTTGTCAGGACCTCGCTCCTGGCTCAGCCTCTGTTTCCGCCCGTTTTCTCACAGGGCAGGACCCTCTGTCTTTCCAGGGTCTCGTGTGCAACCCGAGGTCCGGTGAGAACTTTGCGTCCGTGGGAAGCCACAGCCTGTAACGGGTGCCAGCCTCCCTTCCCATTCCTCTCTGGGGTGTGAAGGGAGGTGACAGAGAGCCTTGGCTGGTGACCTGCTTGAGCTGCCTGGCTGGAGGAGGGGAATTTAGAGTCTGCTGGCCATTCGCACTGAATCAGCCGCAGGGGGTGAGGGGCCAGCCTGCCTCTGGCCTCCGTGGGAGCTGCCCAGACAGCAGTGCGCCTGACCCTTCCCACCTTGCCCCTGCGTGGCGCACAGAGAACACGGCCACATTCACGCTGTCCTCGCAAGAGGAGCCCGAGATGCTCTGAGCTGCACGTCTGCTTCAGAAACGCACTGGTCTCTGGGGCGCCTGGGGGCTCGGGGGTTCAGCCTCCGACCCTTGATCTCAGCTCAGGGCATCATCTCACCGTTTCTGAGTTCAAGCCCCGCGTGAGGCCCTGTGCTGGTGGTGCAGAGCCTGCTTGGGAGTCTCTCTCTCCTTCTCTCTGCCCCTCCCCTGCTTGTGCACTCTTACCCTCCCTCCCTCTCTCTCTCTCTCAAAATAAATAAATAAACTTTAAAAAAACCACAAAGCACTGGCCTGAGCAGGGGTGGGACTCTAGCTCGGCCTCTGGGGGATGAGAGAGAGATTCCCAACGATGGTGCACGACCAGGGATGGGGGGGGGCCCAGGCCCCAAAGCTCTAAGATTCTGAGCAGATCTTGGGCGGGGGACTCAAAACAACACCTTTTTCTTGTGTTCGTCTAAGATTGCTTTCCTTCTGAAAAGAGGTCAGAACATTGTTGGTTCAATAATTAGCGAGGCTTCCCCCCCGCTCCTTTGCATTACAGAACTGTATTAAGAAATCAGATTCTCTAACGGAGCTGACGCCGGCAGAAAGGGCCTGGGGGGAGGTGGCATCCTCCTCATTGTCAGAGATGGGAGGCGGGCTCCTGAAACATCTAGTGCCTTTCCGCAATACGGACGCCGGGCAGAACTTTTTTATTAAATTAAATTACCCCTTCAGGGACATCTTCATCCAACCCTCAGTATTTGCAGTAAAATTACAATTATTACGCAGACCCAGGAATACAAGCCCAGGTAACCCGTGTAATCGGGAGCAATCCTGCTGCAAGACCGTTATCACCACTGCTTCCTTCCCTGCAATCTGCGGCTCCGACCAGGGCGTTTCCCCCTCTCCTGGCTTCCCCGTTTCTGTGCCGTGCCCGTACACGGTACAATAAAACTCCTGATCTGTGATATTAAATAGGTCATAAAAATGTCAGCAAGAATAACTTATTTTTCAAACTGTCATTAAAAATGATATACAATTAAGGCAGACTATCAAAGATGATTAAAATTGCGGCCGTCTATAAATTCAAGAGGGCTTGTGTTTTTGCTATCGTGTGCAAAACGGGAATGGCCAGCCGTGCATTCCTGGGGGACGTGGGTTCAGGAGGGGACAGGCCGAAGCATCTTTGGGGGTTTTGCATAAACCGTATTTGTCTTCTAACAAGATGATAAAGAGCCCTCGGAGCTCTTGGGAGGGGTCCCATCTGCAAAAGGACGGAGACTTCTGGCTGCAGGAGCTGGAGCCCCGGCTTTGCGCCGCTGGGGGACGCTCCCCCCAGCCCACCTGCGTAGAACGGAATTCGGTTGTCGGGGACTGTTGGGGGTACGGAAACAGGGACCCTGCAATCAGGCCCAAGGAGACTGAGGTCACTGCCCAGGCTCTGCCCCTCCTCGGCTAGCCTCTACCTCCTGTGGACCGTGTTCCCGTCCTGACCCGAGGGATGTGTCTGCAGGGACAGTGTCGCTTTGCTGAATCACTCGGGTGATGTTTCACTTGGACCCATGTGAGGTCTGGGCCCTGTCTGCCCATGGAAGTGGCCCCTAGGCCGTGTTCGCCGGGCTCCCAGTCCCTGGCTTCTGGCAGGAGTGACCCATCAAGGCTCTTGAGGTGACAGCTGCATGGGAGAGGGGAGAACTCGGATATTCCTCCCCGAGCTCCCTGCCTGGCGTGCGGCCTCTCTGCCAGCCGCCGAGCTGCCTCTGTGCCCGGCATCCTCGGGACGGCCCGTGTGGTGCTGGCTGCCGTCACGTGGCTCACGCATGCCTGGCACAGCCTTTTCCTTGAGCCTCCAGCACAAGAGGGGCTTCTGGGCTTTTCCTTTCCTGGCTAATCAGCTCCCCAGGTTACGTCTCTCCAGCTCGGATCCCTGCCTGGCTTCTGTCTGTTGACGGAGCCCTCACAGACGCGAGCCCACGCTGATCCGTGTTCCAGCATGGACGTTACAACGTGCATGTCCTAACATGACATCAGGTGAAAGAAGCCAGACACTAGTTTCTATGAAATGTCCAGAGCAGGTGGATGCACCTGATGGGGGTCTGGGGGGATGCGGGCTCAGAGCTGACGGCCAAGAAAGGATTCTGGCTTCGGTGCAAAAAAAAAGATGATTTCATTAAATCGAGGACAGAACCCAGGGCGGGAGGAGCTGCCCCGGGGCTGTGAACGCTGACCGCATAGACACTAGGGAGTTGGGGCAGGGAGAGACCCCAGGGTGGCCTCCACAAGGACCTGATGTGCTCACGAGGACTCCTAAGGCGCCCGGGCCTTGCTGTCCCCCAGCTGCGGCTGGGTCCCTCTAGAAAGACGCTAACAGGAGGAGGTGGGTCCTGGGGAAACGCCAGACTCGGAATTTGCCTCAGTGTTTGTCCCTGGGCTGCGGGTCCTAAGGAAGTAATGTCTCACCTGCCATTTCCTTCTCCCCTTTGTTCCCACGTCACTGAGGAGGGGAGGGTGAGGTGGGGGCTCCAGGGAGTGGAGTCTGCAGGGTTCTGGACATGAGGCTCCTGGTAAGATTGCCGCTTTCCTGTAATTCACTAACAGAGCTGTAAACTGACAGAGACTCAGGTCTGCAGGTCTGGGATCTCTGTCAGTGAACCGTGGGTTTCCTTCCTGTCCTTTGTTCTTGGGCAGAGGGGGGTCCCTGAGGGATGTCGCCCCCCAAGGCAAGAGGGGGTCTTGTGGGGGTGTCAGCTCACCTTATGCTCCCTCACCGTACAAGATAGACAGCAGATCGGGGGCTGCCGGGGGCCGGGTGCGGGCGTGAGGAATGACTGAACAGTGTAAGCATTGCCATCTGGGTTGACAGTGTTTGGGGGAGGAGGACCCTAAGTTTGTGCCACGGCATCTGATGAGGAATCTGAATGGGGGCCTTAAAGGGCAAGCATCTAGATGGGGAGAGGCCTGCACCCTGAATACTCCCACTCAAGGCCTCCGGGTCCCAGAGGCTGTATCTCTGTCACGTGCTCTGAGGAGGAGCCAGACCCACAGCCGCTCCGGAGCACGCCAACAACAGGTCTGCCCCTCCGAGTGACTTCCCTGCAGGAATTAGCTCCAGGGAGCTCAAGGAGTGAGAAATGGCGCAGTCAGGTGCACCCCAAATAAAGCGTGGCCCAGCCCCTCGCCTCAGATCCAGGAGGAAGTGGGGTCCGGCCCCTCCTCGGCCCCATTGGAGCAGAACAGAGGAGGGCACTCAGCCCTCCGTCCCACATCCTGCCCAGGCTGTGGTGCCCCAGGGGCCAGGTCACTGCCCCACTTCAGAGCCATGGCCCGGGGTGACCCCGCCCCCCACCATGTCCTCCCAAACAACTCAGCTCTGGGCCTCCAACACTTCCCGGAACAAAGACACCAGACTCTCTCCGGATGGATGCAGGTCCTGGGCGATCACTGCCCCCCATCTCCTGACGAGGAAGGGGCTCCCTTTTGGGCGATGGCCACAGGCACCTTTGAGGCTTGATGACCTTCCTATCATTTACTCTGAACGTTCTCCTGCTGCAAAAAAGATTTGCAAAGGAGAGGGGTAATCCCTGAGGCCTTCCTGGAGGTAGAGCTCTCTGAAGGGGATTTGGAGGGGGGCAGGGAAGAGTAGTTGGTGCGGTGGTGGAACGGAAGGACTCTGGACTCCGGGTCAGGCATCCGGGACATCTTGTCATGGCCAGAGACGGAAGCTGGGTTGAAGGAACAGGGGAGCCTTCGAGGACTAGAGCAGGCCAGGGGCGCGGGCACAGAGGCGTCCGCTGTGGAGGGGACAGTCTTCCAGACCGCGACTCCCAGAGGGGCCTTCAGACGGGAGGGTCGCACCCCTGGCACCTTGGCAGCGGCACAGAGCCTCCTCCCCCCGGGGGCTCTGAGCACGTCCGCGGAGACTGCCCTCCCCTGTCACTAGACGAGCCACGGGGCAGGTCCAGACGGAGGCCCCAGCGCCGCGGGTGGACGAGTGGACTCTGACCTGGAGGTTCCGGAAGGTGGGCTTTGCCAGAGCCCCGCACGGCATGGGCGCTCACCAAAACCAAGTCCCTGGCGAAGAAAAATGACAGTCGTGTGCCCTGGGCTCCCCGTCTGGACTTCGCCATGTGCGGGAGGACGTCCTCCAAGGGGCAGGGCTTCTCGGAGCGCGGGTCCGAGTGGCGTGGGAGGAGGAGCGGAATGCGCGGTCGGCAGCCAGGTGGAAACATATCAGCACATGGACTACCAGCTCTGGAAAGCCTCCAGCGTCTGAGCCCGGTTCCCGCTCCTGGGACCCCCGAGTGCTCCCGGCTCCCAGCTTGGATTCGCCCTCAGCTGGGGCAGAGCCCCAGGGAGCAGGGGTGCAACCCAGGGGCGTCGATATCAGGGCACCCGGAAACACCTGCCTGCAGCTGGGCTGCCCTTCAGGCTCCTGGATCCTGGGAGTGTGACCGGGAGAGGGGGCGTCCTGGGCTTGCAAGCATTTGGGACGCCGGTGTGAGGTGACAGGAGGCTCAGAGCCCCCTCAATCCGTGAGCCTTGTAAAACCGATGAAAAATGGCAGCGCAGACCCCATGAACTTGACTCGAAAGGAAGGAACGTGGCAGCCTTTGAATCCTGGGTAATAACTTTAGGCTGAAAGTCAACTAAGGCAGAATGAGTGACAAGGCGATCTTTAAATAAAGAGTACTTAAAACCGGAAAGATGAAATGGCATATAAAAGCAGAATCCAGAAAATGACATCCCAGGTAGAGATGTAAATATATGCATCCAGGCAGGGGCGTCCGGGGGGCTCAGTCGGTTGAGCGTCGGACTTGGCTCAGGTCATGATCTCACAGTTCATGGGTTCAAGCCCCGCCCTGGGCTCTGTGCTGACAGCTCGGTGCCTGGAGCTGCTTCGGATTCTGTGTCTCCCTCTCTCTCTGCCCCTCCCCCGCTCAAGCTCTGTCTCTTTCTCTCTCTCTCCCAGAAGCTTCAGGGCTGGGGATAGAAGCTTCCGGGGAGGACAGACCGGGGACCCTGCCCTCAGTGCAGCTGGGTGAGGTGAGGTGGGAGAGAGCGATCAGGGGCAGGAGGGAAGGAAAGTCTGCCATCGCCGCACAGGATGGGAGCCGGGGCAGAGCTGCGGGGCACAGGCCCGAGTGTCCGGGAAAGAGTGAAAGCCTGACCCGTGGACAGCACCAGGCACAGAGGGAGCAGGTGTCGTAGAGGCCTGACCTGCACCAGACAGAGCCCGTGGCCTGATGGGGTCCCTGCGCCCCCCGCCTTCGAGGAACCCAGTCCTCAGTGCCCCCTGCCCCAGATCGGAGGCCTGGCCAGAGGAGCTGGTTCTCAGCCAGCCCTTGCCCGGGGCCAGGCTGTCCCAATGAACACAAGAGCAATGAGCCGAAGGCGGTGATCACTGTCACTGTTCCCACAGTGAGCGAGCCGGGGCTCCTTGCTGGATGGTGGCTCAGGTTTGCCCTCGGCTCCTGCCCTGGCCACCCCTCTGTGGCTCCTCCAGACGTGCTTGCCGTCCGGCATGCACAGCTCCAGTCTCTGGCTCTGTGCTCCAAGGACCCGGGATGTCGTTGTCGGAAGGGCACCCCTCAGGGGGGTCGGTCAGCTCGCCTCAGTGTCAGCTGCTGAGTCCTGGATGCCCAGAGCTCCTGGCAGAACATTCTAGGGGTCACCCCCAAGTACTGCTTAGAGCTAGACCAGGAAAGCTCAGACCGGGACCGGAACCAGGCCACACGGGGATCAGCGCCGTAGAGTTGGGAGGGCTCCCCGTCTGAGGAATCCTGGGTGAGGCTGCGGCCGAGGTGGACCCAGCAGTGAAAGAAGGAAGCGGCCTTCCCGCGTGGGGAGGGGGGACACCGCAGGGCGCAGCGCGAGCCCAGGCGGAGCCCCCGTGGGGAGCAGGGCATCCATGGCCCCCGGCTCTGCGGCAGAGTCTCCGGTCCTCCGGACAGGCTTACCTTCGTACCTGCTGGCTGTGCTCTGGCCGCAGGGACTTCGGGGCGCACAGCGCTGAGGTCCGGGTGGGAGGCTGGCCCCAAGAAAAAAGGGAAGACGGTGAGGGTGGGGGAGAGGTGCCATCTCCGAGCCTTACCCAGACCCCAGGGAGCTGCGTGCCCGGGGGCTTGCCAGGGAGGGACTGCGCTCCCTTCTCTGCTCCTCCGCTAACAACTGCAAACCGAGTCGTGTGCGCGTTACATAAGCCCTTTTGTATGGAACAGAAATAACCCTCATGCCAAGTGGCCAATTGGGTTATTTATGGCATTTTAACAGCTCGTTTGCATAGCTCTGCAGTCAACCCAGATGATTACTCCTCAATCAGCTGCTAACAGGCAAGGAAAAAATAAAATACAATCAGCGCATCGGTGGCCGCAAATAGATGCAGCCCAAGCCCTCGTGTATGCCACGTGCCGGCCAATGCCCGGCGAGGCCGCTGGTGACGGTGGTCCGGCCTCCTCGCTGACACCTCTAAGAACAGAGGAGCGCTCGTGAGTAAAAGTGGTCAAGCCTTCATCTTTTCCGATTTATTCAAAAGACACACAAATGGGCGCTGCGTCGGTCCTGTCTCCTGGCTTTGGGCCTCAGGTGCACACGGGCACGGCCAGCACTGTGCTTGCAAGTCACCTCCCCCGGTTCTTCTGTGTTATTTTATTTTAGTGTCGTCCCTTCTCTTTCACCCTGAGCCCCACGTCCACCTCTGCAGGCACAGACTCCAATGGGTTGGGTGTCTGTCCCCTGATCCATGTACTTCTGGGAGCAGTGGTGTTGTTTTGTGTACTCTCCCTGCAGGGGGCTCGCCTGGCTAGCCCCACACCCCAGGGACTCCACATCCGCACTGGGAAACAGAGACCAAAACACACACTGAGCTCCTGGTCTTGCGGCTCCCTGACAGCCAGCATCGTCGGAGGGTCCGGGACCCCCCAGGATGAATCCCTGGTCCGTCTTCCCGCCCCCCTCCCCGCAGGACTGTCTCACACCTTCCCCTCCATCCTTAAAGCTCCAAGCCCTCCTCTGAAGGTCCCTCTCACTAGTGATGACCTCCTTCCCAGTTCATGGGGAGACCAGAAACACAGGGAACAAATCTTACCCCCGTGTGACCCGCCCCTGTGTCCAGCGACTCTGCCCCCCTCGTCTTGTGCCAGCTCTTGGCCGCTCTCACCGGCTCCCGGATATCACCCGGCAGTGACCATGTTTCATGTACGTGGGTCTGAAACACACGATACTATCTCCCCCCATTGTCCGGAGATGTCTATTCCACACACACAAACAAGCACCTGATGCTTTGAATGACAATATCAGGGTGAGAGTAATCTGAAGGTCTTATCCCAGGGTCTGGCTTTTTTTTTTCTGTAATAAAACCAACAATTGATGTGATTTATTATTTTTTTCTGTAATCATCTCACTGGTTGATTTTTAAATTTTTCATGTTCTTTGGTTTCAACACAATGTCTTTTAAAAAAATTTTTTTAAATGTTTTATTTATTTTTGATACAGACAGAGACAGAGCATGAGAGGGGGACGGGCAGAGAGAAAAGGAGACACAGAACTGGAAGCAGGCTCCAGGCTCTGAGCTAGCTGAATCCCACGAACGTGAGATCTGACCTGAGCCAAAGTCAGAGGCTTAACTGACTGAACCACCCAGGCGCCCCAGCACAGTGTCTTTAGGTGTGGATTTCACTTAGTACTGCTTGGGACGTACTGTGAATTCTTAGCCTGAGGATTAATTTTTTAAAAATTTATTATGTACAGTGTTGAGCCATCCAAACTTTGAGTATCTTCCTCTTCACTTAAAAAATATTTTTTTCCAGGGCACCTGGGAGGCTCAGTCGGTTAAGCATCTGACCTCAGCTCAGGTCATGATCTCACGGTTTGTGGGTTCGAGCCCCGCATCAGGCTCTGTGCTGACAGCTCAGAACCTGGAGCTGCTTCAGATTCTGTCTCCCTTTCTCTACTCCTCCCCAGCTCGTGCTCTGTCTCTCTCTCTCTCAAAAATAAATAAACATTTAAAAAAAAAATTTCCTTCTGGAACTCCTCTTACATGTTTGTTGGACCCTTCATTCTATCTTCTGTGTTTTGATCTTTGAATCTCATTCATGTTTTCTGTTTCTCTGCATTGCATTCTGAATACTTCTTCAGATGTTTTCCAGTTCATGAACTCTCTTTAAATATGAGTAATGTTTGGGGTTTTTTTTTTTGTAAACTAATCCATCATAATTTTTTGAAGTTTATTCACTTATTTGAGAGAGAGAGAGAGACCGCAAGCATGCGAGTGTGCATGCGAGTGAGGGAGGGGCAGAGAGAAAGAGAGAGTCCCAAGCCTGCTCTGTGCTGTGTGGACTCTGACCCGAGGCTCAATCCTGCAACCTGAGATGACATCTAGAGTCAGGCACTCACCTAACTGAGCCACCCCAGTGCCCACATCGTATTTTTAATTTCAGGTATTTTAATTTTAATTTCCAACTATTTAGTCCTTTTTCAAATATAAACATTTTGATAATTTCTTCTGTTTGTTCATGTCTTCCCATGTTTTGTTCTATTTTAAACACGTATTCTTCCTACTCTACATGGGACAAATCTGACATGTGCAGTGCTTGCTGTTGGGGCCCAGTAGGCAAAAATTACCCTCAAACAATATTTGGCCTCCTGAGCGGCACGTGTGGCTTCTATTCATCCTGTCTGTGATTTTCTCATTGCTTTGTAAAGAGACATATACTTTTAGGCTTTGAATCAACTTGGTTTGGTCAGCGGCTCCAGCCCTCCCCCTTATTTTGCTTTCTAGCTCTTTATTTGATGTTGGGCATTAACACAAACCTCTGCCATAAAATTTGCTTATTAAAGGATAAGCATCCTGCCCAGGCATCACTGATGAGGGGTCTTAAGGAATGTAAACCTCCTCCTAGAATTCTTCAGGCTCGTCTTCCAGCTCATCTTCCGCTTGGAGCCAGACCATTATTAGGGAATCCCTCCCTTGTAATGACTTGATTGTTCCTTTTATTTACTACTGTCCTGATAAAAATGACCTTTTTCAGAGCATGTCTTTACTTCAAAAATCTTGAACTATGTAACCATTAAAGAAATGATGTAATCACCCATGGTATATAAGACCCTGGCCATCTAAGTAAAGTGTGGCTTTACCAACCACCATCCACGTTGTCTGTCTCGTCTGTCTTGTCCGTCTTGTTCATCTTGTCTGTCTTCTTTTCTAGAGATATTGTGCCGACACCAACCCCCTACTCGGGACCTTTCGACTGGGGTGTGTAGGCTGGTCCCCAGCAGCTCACTGGTCTCATTATGCTGCATGTGGCTTCCTCTGACTCTTAGGGACGGGCCATGCTCCTCATGTATTTTGTAGTTTCCACTGTGAGCTCACGTTTGACCTGAAGCTGTGGGAATCCTAATGGGCCTCAAGGGAGATGGAATCCTCCGGAAGGGATTCACGTCCACTTCTGCCTTACACCCAGAGGCCCTGAAACCCAGGACCTTGTTCAGTGTTCCCCCAACAAAAGAAAATGTATTAGTACTTCAGCATGGCAGATACTGCACTATTTATGTCCTCCTTTCAGAGATGGAGAAATGGAGATAAAAGGAGATTATTTAAGTCGAGCAAAATCACACAGATCGTTTATGGCGGAACTAGGGTTTGAACCCAGGCAGCCGGTTGCCGGTGTACCATCCCCGTGACGGGTCTTCCCTCCACAGCAGTACGGTTCAGACACAGACCCGCGGCAGGGCTGGCCTGTGGCCGTGCTCTCTCAGCTGGCGCTCCTTCTTGTTTCTTGCCTGAGTCCATCTGGGCTTCTAGAATTCCAGAGTGGGGTTAGCAGACATCTACTTCTCACAGTTCAGGGGCTGGAAGTCCGGGTCAAGGTGCTGGCAGATTCGGGGTCTGGGGAGGGTCCTCTCCCCGAAGCTCATAGAAGGTGTCTTCTCACTGTGTCTTCAGATGGAGGAAGGGGCGAGGAGGTCCTTTGGGGTCCCTTTTGTAAGGGCATGAATCATGCCCTATGACCTAATCGTCCCCCAAAGCCTCACCTCCTAAAGCCATCACATCGGGGGGGGGGTAGGATTCAACATGGGAATTTGGAGGGGCTGCCCTTGGAGGATTTGGCTTTATGCAGGGGCCCATCCACAAGGGACCAGGGTCGTGCCTTTGTCTCCATGGAGTTGTTAAAACCCGTGACTCTATGTCCTTGACACTGCTGATTGTCCCGCTTTGCCCCCACCTACTGCTCTGGTTCTGACTCCCTTTTCTTTGTGGTCCCAAACCCCTGACAATTTCCTTTTTTTGTTTACATTTATTCACTTTTGAGACACAGAGACAGGCAGAGCACAAGTGGGGGAAGAGGCAGAGAGAGAGGGAGACCCAGAATCGGAAGCAGGCTCCAGGCTCTGAGCTGTCAGCACAGAGCCCGACACGGGGCTCGAACCCACAAGCCGTGAGATCATGACCTGAGCTGACTGAGCCCCCCAGGCACCCTGACAGTTTCCTTTACCTTCCTGGGAGTTCAGCTTTCCAGCTAAAGGTAGGTCGGCTGTAATTTATCCACACCCAACATTTCCAGGTGATTTTTAGTGAGTGAGCTTTCCAAGGCTTTCTGAACCGCTTGATTGCCCAAACCAGAACTTTTTGTTTTTTCTTACTTTTTAATGTGTTATTCCCAGATTAGAGTCCAAGGGTCTCCGGCTTTGATCAGCGACTGGCAGCGCTTGACGGTCTCCGTGGAGCAAAGGCTCTGATGAGCCGTATTCCGCCTACATTGAAGCGACAGCTCATCTGCACCCCAGACCCTGGGGTCGTCACTGCTGCTCCTTTCACGCGGACGCCCCACGTCTCAGCAGCAGATTGGAGGCACAGGAGCAACGTCTTTAATCTTCCTCTTTTATCTTCGCGCGTTCCCTGCCTTATTCTTTGAAAGTGGTTTAGAAATCTTCTCTCTCCTTTGATGATCTTAGATTTTACTGTAATGGGCCCAGGTGAAGTTTATTTTTTATTTTGTTCTATATTTCTGATCCATCCAGCTGGGGCTCCCATAAGTCCTTTCCAGCTGAGAACATCTCTTCCTGAGCCCATGAAATTCTTGGTCTTTTCTTGCTTTTCACAAAAACGTCCTTTTCAGGATTTCACCTTCCTCTCTGCCGGCAGGGTTCCTACTGTACGGATGTGGAGATCTGGGTCCTCAGCGTCCTTGGGCTCGCCACACCTTCGCCTTCCCCACACCTTCTCCTGAGCTGTTCATCTGGCCTCTGCTGCTTCTTGGTGTCTCGGCCTCTGGCCACCCCCCCCTCATCTACTGAGTTCACTGTTTAAGGTGTTATCATTCCAGACTCACTTCCTCTGACTCTTTTCCAGAAGGGCTTGAACCTGCTTCATGTATTTAATCACCTCAGCTACTATTCTGAAGACATTTAAAATTTTTTATTTTATATTCTTGCTCTGTCTGATTCATTAATTCTGTTTTGTCTGGCATAGGCTGTTTTTCATAAAATAGCATGTGTGCATCTCAAGTGTTTCCTCTCCCCTCCTTGAGAAGGCTCAGCCGCTTCGGCTGGTCGGTGTGCCTGCCAGACGGGGCACGATCCTCAGCCCCAGCTCAGGCTCATCCGAGGGTGGGCTTTGCGCTTCTCCAGTGGTGGGGGAGCTGACTCAGAGGAGAGGCCCTCTGGGGTTGCGGTCCTGTCTCACCCAACCCCTCCCTCCTGCCCTGCCCCACGTGGCTAGTCTGCAATGTCTCTGTCCCTCTTCCACACAGGGTTCGACTGGGGAGGGGCCCCTGGATTTGCACTTGCCCAGCTAAGAGGTTGGGAAGAGGGAGAGGAGGAAAGAAAGGCCTTGGAAGCCGCCCAGTGGGAGGCGCCCTCCCAGCTGGGCCCCAGCCTTGCTCTGGGACCGCCGGATTGCCCATCTCAAAGATGGCTGGAGGGATGAGGGCTCGGTAGGCAAACGTCGGGGGGCACAGCACAGAGGCCTCCAGCGGGGAGGTGAGCGGCAGGCCGGCAGCAGCCTGGTGAGAGCCGGGACCCTGGAGAAAGAGATGCGGGTGGCTGGCAGGTGGGCATGGTGGGCCCAGGCGTGGTGGGCATACATCACTGTCCCAGGGAAGGATGTAGGCAGCCCTCAGCTCAGCAATGGCCAGTAGGTCTGGGCTCATGTGCCCGCGGTGACAGCGGGCATGTCTCTGTACACCTGTGCTTCCTAAGCTTTACCCGCAAACAAACGACTGGAGGGTCTTGCCAAGAAGCAGACTCTGACTCAGTAGGTCTGGGTGGAGCTGAGATTCTGGGTTTCCGGTGGGCTCCTGTGTGATGGGCGTGCTGCGGGCTGGTGTCTGTGGACCACACTTTGAGTGGCAAGTTCTAGAACCATGTGTGGGGTCCAGTGGGAAGGCTGGGTCACCAAGGTGGGGGCTGGGGGAGCGGGATGTGCCAGCAGGACCAGCTTTCTTCCCCGATGGAGTCATTTGTTGGTTTTGACACCGAGAGGTGATGTGGAAACCCCCTTTTCTTGGTCCTTTTCTCCGTGGTGTGAGACCGCCCTCCCCCCACTCCACAAGGCAGCGAATCATTTGTTAGTAATTAGTAATCCGTTCATAATTTTATTCATGTAATCAATCTTTATTCAACCTTGTACCTGACAAACTTTTATTTCGTGCCTACTCTGTAGCGCACTGTTCTAGGGTGGAGAACACAGCAGGAGACCAAACAGACACAGTCCCTGCCCCACTCTGCAGAAGGAAGAGACAATAAATGACTGATTGGACGTGGGGATGAGTGGAATACATTGTACGCACATAAGAGATGGACAGATGGAAGGAACAGGAGCTCGGTCAGGTGGAGGGAGGGCTGGTGTGCTGGGCGAGCGCAGGGGGCACGTTTGGGTCAGGCTCATGTTGAAATGGAGACCAAGACCCAGGGAAGAGCAGGCCAAGGCTCCAGTGCGGCGCTCCAGCAAATTTTGGCCACAACAGCAGACCCCTGTGGTGGGAGCACGGGGATGGAGGGGGAAGCAGCGGCTGATGGGGTCACGGCAGGAGCGCAGGCAGATGACGTGGGCCCCTGAGGACATGCAGGGGCTTTGGCTCTTGCTCTGAGGATGGGCCGGGATTGGGTGGCTTTGGATGGAGCAGCCCCATGATGTCACTCACGTTTCAAAACGACCCCCCAGGCTGCTCTGTGAAGAGTCTGGAGGAGAGGAAATCGGCAGGAAATGGATCTGGAAGCCTGCGAACCAGTTAATGAACTTAATTCTGGTACAAGAGAGAGGCAGGAGTGGAACTCACGGAGGAAGACCCCCAGTGGGTTCCAAGGACTGGACGGGGGGCGCAAGAGGAAAGAGGGAGCTTCCGAGGCCGATTCCAAGGATTTGGGTGAAGAAAGAAGAAGACAGGCGTTTCTATTTACTGAGAATGCGGAGTAGGCTCGTGACTGGGGCCGGGGGCTGTGAGACGGGCGTGGGGAGATTCTGAGACGGCGGGGGTCTGCCCCTCTGGGGTTCAGCACAGAGTCCAGTGTGATCTGTGACTGGGAGTTACCAGGATAGAGACGATAGTAAAGCCACAGGACTGGGTGAGGTGACCTGCGGGATAGTGTCACTTGAGAAAAGAAGACGGGGAGAGGCACCTGGGGGCTCAGTCAGTTAAGCATCTGATTCTTAGTTTCAGCTCAGGTCATGATCTCACAGATTGTGGAATCAAGCCTCACATTAGGTTCTGTGCTGACAGTGCAGCGTCTGCTTGGGATTCTCTCTCTCTCTCTCTCTCTCTCTCTCTCTCTCTCTCTTTCTGCCCCTCCCCTGATGGTTCTCTCTCTCTCTCTCTTTCAATAAATAAAAACTTAAAATAAAGAAGAGGTTGACAAAAGATCCTGGAGCACCTAGATGTCCACGGAGAATGCAGAGAGGATGGAGACAAAAGCCTAAGCTTTTTGGGTGGCTGTTTGAAATGTCTAATAGGGCTGGGCTGCAATATCATGCCTCTGCCTATAGGTGGTGCAATTTGGTGGGACAATATGCTCAAGAGGCACTTACTTTAGACCTAAAGCATGGGGTTCTGTACCATAAGTGAAAAGCCACCTCAGTGGTTCTGTAATTATTAGATTTCATATATTGAGTTTACCTAAAATAACACACACACACACACACACACACACACACACACACTTAAAATGGGTCATCATGTTAAAATCCTTAATATCTATGTACACATATGTACAAAATAGAATTGTGTGGATATGCTTTTGTTAAGACAAATATTCTGAGTCTGAAATTAAACTTTACCACATCTTAGGGTTTGAATCAAAGTCTTGAGACGATTTCCTTGCTCTGTTTCAAGCTCACATGGCTGTCAATGCTTCTATAATTGGCATCCCAGATTTTTTTTCCCTCAAGGTGCAAATCTGTGTGAAACCCTCCACCCCAAATTCTTTTACATCTCAAAGCCAAACTTTGGGAGGATGGTATATAAGTGACTTGGCAGGGGCAGTCTAGAGTAGCTAAAACCCCAGTGCTGAAATTCTACTCATTAACAAGTTGTTAAATAATTAATAGGTTTGTGTTTAATTGCTTCTGTGTATATAATCTTGCTTTTTCTGAAAACCGTCATTAATTTTCAGTTAGTTCCACTCGAAGTAACAAGGCCTAATGCTTCCAGTTGGAAAAGATGAATATTTATGAACACTTGCTCTATCTGAAGCTAGAGGAAAAATACAATTATTCAGCTTCTTAATGTTTAAAAGTGAGGAGGGGGAGAGAAATGTGTCTGTTTTCCTGTCTGACAATTTGTTTACTTGGCAAGTTTAGATCTCTGACCTTGGCTAATTTCTCTAGAGAGCTTGTTAAATTTTATCTTAAGTGGAAATCCTGTCCTCAAAAATGTTGGTTTCCAAAAGACTGCACGTAAGACAATGTCACACTTCACACAAATAGATGCCAGTTGGGAAGTGTCTGTCACCTGGGCACCAGCAAATGGTTCTGAGACCAGTTTAGGAGCGTCACACAATAGATGAGCGCCCGTAGGGCCTGGGACCCTGCAGCTCAGCCTCACAGATGCGTCCTGCAGTTCAACCCCCACGTGGACCTCCGTCTTTTATCTCTGCGCCCACGGAGTCGGAAGACGTTGTTGGCATTAGATCGGGACCACTGTTCAAACAGCCTAACCAGCGCGCTGCTTTCTTGCCTGTGTTTCGGATGATTATAAGGATGGGAGCCTGTTGTATGGAGCCTCTGGGACTTGTGCTTTCAGGCAACATTATGTCTACAAGATTCCTCATGTGCTGCGTCTGTCGTAGGTCATTCCTTCATGGTACACCTCACAGTATGATGCTCTCAGGTTCATTCGTGGTTAATGGTCCAGAATATTCTCATGTATTAATATACTGCGATTTTTTTTTATCCACTGTCCTGTTGACAAAACTTTGGGTTGTTTCCAGGTCTTGGTTTTTTTTTTCCTAATCTGGACTGTGCCAATTCCTGGTGCATCGATACAAGAATTTCTTAAGGGACTTAGGAAGACCTTGCCAAGTTCTCGCATCTGCGTCTGCGCGTGGTCAACTTTACAAGATAAGCCACAATGTTTCTAAAGTGGCTGGAGTCACACCGCCCTGTTTCATGAGTGGATAGACTGTATCAATGCCATGGTCAGATGGTCTATCCTTGTATCCTCCTCCCCCTTAGTCTGGTTTCTAATGAGGCCAGTTACCTCCCCTGTTTCCTGGATGTGTGTGTTTCCATGCCTGTGAAGTGACGGTTCGTGTCTATTGCACATTTTGCTGTTGGTTCATTTCTTTTTTTCTTACCGACTTAAAGGGCATATTTATAGATTCTAAATACTAAAACCTTTCTGTTTTCAGTTATATGTGCTGAAAGTATCTTCTCTCAGTTTCTAGATTTTTTTATAGTATGTTCTGATAAGCATCTTTTTAATTGCCATGTAGCCAAAATTATCAGTCGTTTAGAAGTATTTAATATTTTGGTTCTGTTTAAGAGCTCCTTCTGTTTCAAGATCAGAAAGATAATCTTCCATATTGCCTTTGAAATATTTTGGAGATTTGCTTTTTAAGTTTTAAATTTATTTGAAATTTTTATGTTTTTGTATAGAATGAGTTTGATAACGTATTTCACTTTTTAAAACTATGGATAGCCAACTGTATCAGCATTATTCATTGAAAAATTCCTTTCCACCCATTACGCCACACTATAATCTCTGTCTGTCTCTCTGCGTGTCTCTTTCACTCCTCTCTCTCTTTATGTGTGTGTCTAATTCTGGCCTTGCTGTCCTTCATATTGGGCCACTTTACAAACGCCTGGGCAACGCCACATTGTCTTACTCCAGGATGCATTATGACAAGTGCCGCCAGCGGGTGATGTTGGTCTACGTTTCCTGCCTGTATCCTCACTGGCTCTCTCGATCTCTTCCACTTCCACAAACATTTTAGAAGCCATTTGTCAAGTTCCATAGACTCTGTATTAGAATTTGAATTGGAAATTCATTGCATCTATAAATCAGCTGAGGAAGGATTGATGTCTTTTTGACACTGAGTCTCCTACTATGAACATGGGCATATTATTGTACCCCAAACAAGAAGCTACTATGAAGTAAGAGTGAGCATAGCACAGAGCTCTAAACAAGATTTATAAAAGGAATATGCTATAGACAGCTGTGGGGCAGAATGAAAGTGGCTCAGCGCTGAGCCACTGGTTTGGGAACTTGGATGAGGCAGTTGGCTAACGTGCAGAATAGGAAAACAGAGAGGGAAATAGGAAGGGAAGAATTAAGAGCTATAGATGATTGATTCAAGAGGTGAAATAATTACCTACTAATGTGCAATCCAGAAAGTGATGGGAAAGAAAAAAGTAGGGGAGAAAATGATGAAAAGACAGTAGAAGAAAGCAGCCTAATTTTAAGAAAGATTTGAGTCTAAAGAAATCATTGAATACTAAGTAAAAACAATGATAATGTACATCGCCCTGAATACAACTAAAATATCTGAAATCTACGTTAAAAAAAGAAAGACAATCCTAAAAATGCATAGAGCAAAGATGGGCTATTTTCAAACCAGTAAGGATTAGACTGGCATCTGATTTACCATTTTTAAGTAAAATTATAAAAGACAATAGGGATTTATTTGTTTTTCTGGTGTTGAGTTGTATAAGTTCTTTATATAATTTGGTTATTAACCCCTTGTCAGATGTGTCATTTGCAAGAACAAGCAAAGAAAGGAAGAGACAAAACAGACTCAAGTACAGAGAAGACACCAGTGGTTCCCAGAGGGGAGGTGGGCGGGGCATGAGGAAGGAGGGGAGGGAATTTCCAGGACGCCTGCTGGGACGGCACTGAGCACTGAGTGACGTGCGGAACTGTGGAGCCACTGCACCTGCACCGAGAAAAACGTAACACATGTCAACTGCACTTGAACAATAATGAAGAAAAGACAGTGGGGACGATATCTCCAACGTTCTAAGGGAACAGGATTCCAACGGAGAGTTATGTGTTCAGCCAAAGAGTCAGCCAAGAAAGAGAACAAAATAATCCCAACAAACAAGCAGATTTAAAAAAAATTATATGACTTGCAAATTGTTTCTGAGGGAATGTCCTCCAGGACCCACGGCAGCAGAGTGGAAGCTGGGGCCCGGGATGCGGCGGTGGAGACGGAAACACTGCTGTCTTTATTTTGAGTAAAACTCAAAATAAATAGAGTCATAATACGGAAAACATTGACAGGATCTGGAGTTAAAACCTGCTAAAGCCTCAGTGGTACCTGGTTCCCAGGAGAGGGACGGGGAAAGAGTTGTGCTAAAAGTCTTGCCTTTATGGTAAAGAGGTTACAGAATTAATTTCGGGAATTTCCTGGAAAACAGAAAAGCATACATAATTGTGTTTGGCCAAAAGTTTAAAGGCAATTACTCATTTACCAGAAATAAAGGGTAGCGATTCCAAACCTCTTGAATAAAAACATGAAATTGAAGAAATGAAGCGAATACAACAGTTTTCAAGAGGGAGCTAGAAACATCAAGAAGGTAGAAATGGAAAAAAAATGTGATTTTAAGAACTGTGAAGGCTTAGAGCAAAAGAAAGAAATATGTTAAAAGGTTATTTCTGGAAACACACCTAAAACAAAACAACAGAAAAGGAAAATGAGCAAATGGACAGCCATTTCAGAAAACAAAATACAACGGGGCGCCCTGGTGGTTCAGTAGGTTGAGCGGCTGACTTTAGCTCAGCTCATGATCTCGCAGGTCATGAGTTCGAGACCTGCATCAGGCTCTGTGCTGACAGCTCGGACCCTGGAGCCTGCTTCAGATTCTGTCTCCCTCTCTCTCTGACCCTCTCCCACTTACGTTGTCTCTCTCTCTTTCTAAAAAATAAGTAAACATTAAAAAAATATTATTTTAAAGAAAATAAAATACAACAGTGTGACATTTAACCACAGAATGATCAGAGATTCAAGAACAAAACTAAGAACCACGGGGCGTCTCCGCGTGGCCTGCTGGATGGGGACAGTCACCTGGCGCTCACCGCCTGCCGGCTTGTGCTGCGTGCCTTGGACCCAATTACTTCATTAAATATTCACAAGCAACCCATGACGTTATAGCCATTTTACAGGCGAAAAAACTGAGGTTCAGAGAAGATAAAGAATTTGCCAAAAATCAGGAAGCCAGGAGGTGGCAGAGCTGGAACAGAAGCTCGGGGGTCACAGACACCGCCTCCTGGAGACAAGAGGAACGGAAAATCATGCCAGCCAAGGGCTGGTCCCTCTCTCTTGGGTCGTCCGGTACCAATGAGAGCAAAAGTGTCCTCTGCCCCGCAGACCCGAACCCTGGGGAGAGATGCTTTTCCAAGTCCTCTCTGTCCACGTCTGCCTCCTAGACAGCGCCATTCTGATCTGAAACTGGAGTCTTTCTTTGGTCGCCCTAGATTTCACACCACGGCCATCTGGCTACTCTGGAGAGCAAAGTCCAGTTCTCAGGTTCAAGGGCTAGCCAGAGCTCCACCTTGTTTGGAATGGACTTTCCTATGGCAAATTGTGGTTGCACAAAAGTGAGATTTTTGTCTCCAAAGACATCTGCATCTCCTGCCGGGCGTCATCTCGAAATTGTGACAAATACCTATTTGCCAGGCGGGTGCTGCGTGGCCATTGTCCAGCCTCTTCACCTTGGATTCAGAGGCCGGTCCTGCTCTCGTGTGCTGTGTCGCTGATCCAGGCCCACCGTGGGGAGCAGACAATGCCACCAGAGGGAAGAAAAAACGCCAGGAGGGGCATTTGCAGGAATCAAACCATGCCTGTTCCCTGTAGCCCACAGACAGGTAGACAAAGGGTAGAGCCTAATGAGCTGTTGTTTGCAAACACCGGACGGCTCCCGCAGTGGGGCTCCCACACAGCATTGTGGTTATTTTAAGGCACACAGATCTGTGATAGAGAAGAAAACGCGCCCAGGGCGAAGCGCTTCCGCAGGACGCCGCACGGGCTCAGCTCGCCTCCCTCATCCCTCACAGTCCTGCTCTCCAGCTCGAATTTCTGCAGAGCCGAGTCTGGATCCCATGAAACGGGCTCCCAGGGGCAGAGCAGGGCCGCCGTAGTGCAGCCCAGACCCCGAGGACAGGTCCGGCAGGTCCCAGGATGTGGCCCCAGCCGTGACAACAGTGACAGCGGCAACAGAGGACGGAGCGGTCCCAGAAAGACCTCGTAGGGTAAGCCGCTTCTCACCGAGCCTTCCCATCAATGCTTAGAGTTCGACGCTGTTATCTGTGTTTTATAAATGAATTAAACACGGTCCTGAAGTTCAAAGAAGGCCCCATAGTATGGGATTCCAGTTAGAGGAAGCGTCCAGAATTGGTAAGTCCGTAGAGACAGAAAATTGATCAGTGCTCACAGCTAGGGGGTGTGGGAAAATATTTGGGAAACAGGTGGTGACCATCACACAGTACAGTGGATTTGCTAAATGCCATCGATCGCCCACGTGAAGATGGCGGGGATGGTCAGTTCTACATGACGTGTATTTTGCCACGGTTTTTAAACAGTTCACAGGGCTGGTGGCACATGGTGTGATCACAGGACCCTGCTGACTTTGCTTCGCTGTCTTTCCCCAGCTGTGGCAACTGGGGGAGAAAATGCCTCATGGCTGCCATGCACTTTGTGGGGCTCAGTGCAGAGTGAAAGAGCAGGATCGCTTGTTAAGAAATTACCAGGAGCGGGGCACCTGGGGGGCTCAGTCAGCTGAGCGTCCGACTTCAGCTCAGGTCATGAGCTCACACTGTGTGGGTTTGAGCCCCGCGTCGGGCTCTGTGCTGACAGCTCGGAGCCTGGAGCCTGCTTCCGATTCGGTCTCCCTCTCTCCCTCTGACCCTCCCCTGCTTGCACTCTGTGTCTCTCACTCTCTCAAAAATAAACATTTAAAAAAATTTTTTTTAAGATTTTACTAGGAGTTTCAAGACAGTGACGGCAGAGCATCAGGCCAAGTGCTGGGGCCTTTGGGGACGGGGCTCCGGGTAGCGGCCAGAGTCTCACGCCCACAAAGCCAGCGCTATTCACGGGCTATACTGGTGTCCACACAAGGTGGTGACATTGCACAAATGTTACACGCAGAGCTGCAAGTCAGGAATGAGCCTCGTCGCTGAAACACAGGGCTGCAGCCTGGCCAATCCGTCCTGGCCAAGGGGACCTGGCCGAAATCGGGAGAAGGGTTTCACCACTCCACAGACCTCACAGCCCCCGAAGAGGTTCTTTATGCCGGAGAGAGCAGTCCAGGAGGATGAAGGGGAAGAAGAACATAGCCAGCCTTCAGTGACCGACGGGCATGGTGTCGGGTGTGGACCAAGTATTTAATCACGCTTCATCCTCAAGTAACCTGCGCGATGATTCTTTTTAGGTGGAGACCAGTTAAGTCACGCGGGGGGCAGGGTCCTAGAACTCGTGAACTGATCCTTCTCAAATGCTGCCTGGGAAGGAGGCTGAACGACACACCCAAATAGCGCCAGGTCCGAGGAGGGGGCTCAGCTGCAGGCCCCCAACACCGCTCGCCGAGAAACTGGTGACACCCTCCGTCAGGGGCTGCTTAAGACAGTCTTTGAACCGGGCCCTCCTGACCCTTCTTTCTCGAGTCCCACCCTCGCGGCATCCACATGGCTGCCTCTTCCCTGCCTCTGCGTTGGGGGGCATGAGTTGCATTAGTTGATCTTGTCAACCTCCCCCTTGGTAGCCATTGGATGCTTGGGCGTGAGTCTGAACTTCACCATCCCTCCTCAAGGTGACATTATTTTGGCCAACGCGTCTTCTTTGAATTTCCAGCACCGTTACGCAAACCCTGGAGTTGGTGGAGGGAGGGAGGGAGGGCTTTCCTGCTTCCATTTCCTCCGGTCTGACCTGGGGGAGGGGTCACGATCCCTGACGGTTGTTGAGGGAGAGGAGGGCAGTGGTGACAGTGTGGCTGCAGGCTTCCCTGTGACTGCAGACCAGCTGGCCAGCTGCAGAGCCCAGGCTGAGGGCCACCTCCTTCCCGATAGTGTCTCTCGCTTCCCTTTCCGTGGAGTCTGGCCCGTGGGAGGTCCTCAGGGGCCCGGAACCCATGAGCTCTGCAGGAGAGGAGGAGAGAGAGTCCCCAGCCAAGGAAGTGTTAAGATACACGACAAGGTATTTCCTCCAAATGGCTCTAAGTGACAGACTGGTGACATCGCTTCTGGAAATCCACACTCCACGTGAGTTGGGGTTTCCCACATTTGGAGCAGGGGTGAGTGGGGCAGGGGGAGGGGTGTTACAGCCGCTCGTCTGGAAACAGGGTTTGTCCTGAGTGGGGAGGGGCGGACTGCCCGTTCAGAGCCGGCTTCACCGTCATTCTCACCACGTTCGGAGGCGTAGGGGGCCGTGGCCGTGAGCTGAGCCAGGGATCCCGTGTGGCCGAGCGCATGCGTGATGCCTACCGGCCTTTCTCCAGAAAGGGCGGCTCTTCAGGGAGCGTCCCCGCCTCGCCGGAGGGGTTGTGCCCTCAAAGCTCAGAGCGCCCGCCTGCGTCCCTGCGTCGCCGTCCATCTGCCTGCTTCATGCTCCAGCTCGATCGTCATCTCCTTGTCATCCAGCCTTTCGTGGGTCCGGTCGGAGCCCCTGCGTGTCAGGACTCTGGGGTGGCCCCCTCCTGCCCTTCGGACAGCCTCGCCTGCCTCTCTCCCTGCCCTGCCCCTGCGTGCTCCCCCAGCCCCCCCTCCTCATCTCAATCCACCGGAGCTGCGAGTCCTGCGTGTTCCCAACATCTCCCTCTTCTCTCCCTT
This sequence comes from Helogale parvula, assembly GCA_004023845.1. Taxonomy (NCBI): domain Eukaryota; kingdom Metazoa; phylum Chordata; class Mammalia; order Carnivora; family Herpestidae; genus Helogale; species Helogale parvula. Next base: position 39,440 of record PJEM01010946.1, read on the forward strand.
CTTGTCTGTTTCCAGGCTGTCTGTCTTCTTGTTTCTAGCGTGAGATGTCTCATGTTACCCACCAGGATCTTCTCCTTCCTGTGGGGAGGAACGGAGTCTCACTCCCTCCGAACGGACAGGCTGCTGTGCCTGGGAGCTTCCCGGCCACAGCCACAGGCCGTCACCCCTGCCCCTCCCATGAGCCCGTGTCCCTAAGGACCCTCTCCGGTCCCTGGTCTTTCTGCGACAGCAGACCTTCCTCCAGCCCCTTGCTGCATTGTCAGCCTTGTTTCCTTCCAGCTCCAGAAACGCCCGGAGCCCTCGCTCTGGCCCCTGCCCAGCGGCGCTCTCAGCCTGCACTTGGCAGTGCCCGCCGGCTGGGGAGCGAGCTGAGGGCGCAGGCCTCCGGCTCCCGTTCTCTCTCTGGCCACGTCCAGCTTGTAGACAGTGTAGGGAGGGACACGCTTCCTGTCCTCCTGCTCTCCGGCCAGTGTCACACCGTGTCCCCTGACACCCTGGGACATCGCTTGCCAGGGCTGGGCTCCAAGGCCACCTACAGAGCCTGAAACCGACAAGCGCTATTTAATCTAAGGGAGGAAAGGAATGTTTAGGCAGAATTGTCCTTTTTTAACGTGTGCGGGGGTTTTCTCAAGAACTCGAACACAGTATTAAGCATCTCATACTTGGGGGATTCTTTTCTTATTTTCAATCAAGAAACCGTGAGGGAAAAAACGTGCTGTTCCTGGCCGGGGCCGCAGAGCCGCACGCGGGCGCGGGGTTCTCGCAGGGTCACGACACGAGGCTTCGTTTTGCGGGGGAGCAACTTCCCTTGTGCCGGCTCCGCTCGTGTGGGTTCGTGCCCGGAGAACGGAGCGCCGAGCGTCATGTGGCGGAGTGCTTTTAATGTATTTTCTATTTTTTGGTCTCCCATTTAAATTAATTTAAATTTAATTAATTAATTTAATTGAAATACATTAATATATTTTAACTAAATATATTAAGTTGATATATTTATATACGTATAAATATATATTTAAATATCTTAATTAATTTAAGATAATATATTTTCTATGTTTTTGTCTCCCGTATGTGGTCTCACACACACAGTCTGGTTAAGTTGTCTCAGTTTACAAGGTTGTCAGGATGCTGTCACATAGACGTATAGCCAGGTTGCCTTGAGGACTGTTTTTTCTCCTTCTCTCTCTCTCTCTCCCCCTCTCCTTAGGGCAGGGACCCTAGCACATACTGGGCAGTCGGTGACCTTGTGCTCGCTGGCCGATTCTAGCGATCCTTAGGAAAGTGTCTGTAGCAATGATAACAGGAATCTAAACACTAAAAACACCACTCTGGGGACATAGTAAGGTTTTCCTAACAGGAGCATTTCCAGAATAAATATTTTCTACGTGCCGAGACACGGTAGATGTTTGTTAGAGAGAAATCTGATTTATTACGAAGGAATCTTGCCGTGAATCCTTGGCAGGCAGAAAGCGTTCGGGCAGCCCCAGGAAAGGGACGGCCAGAGTGGTTTTGGGTGGTCAGGCAGGCGCGTAAGGATGCTCTTCCGATGCTCATTAGAGTCGGCTCACTGTCAGGGGTTCTGAGTGAGCCTGAAAAGGTGGGAAGGCACTTTTTGGGGATTTTTAAGGTCTGGTGCTTGGGGCTTGGTGCCAGCGCTCCTGACAGATTTGAAATATCAAAGGATAAAACAAGGCCATCAGACGATAGGACCGGAGACACGTCAGGATGAAATTCACAAGTCCCAGCCGCAAGTTAATGAGTCCTATCTCTCCCCCACGCTCGGTACCAAGTGTCAATACAATTTAAAAGCGTGCTAGCGGAGATTTCTCAGGTGCATTTTTAGTTAAGCCTTCCAGGACCCTTTGGAACGGTGAGTTTCGCCACGGAGGCAGGGGTCCCACTAACCAGCACAGAAAGCGTGTGGCGCGTATGAGGCAAGTCCATTCTCGTAAGAACCCTGGGCAGGGGAGTGTTATTATTCCCATTTTACAGATGGAGACTGGGGCCGAGTGAAGTCTCACAACTTGTCCAAAGCCCCAGAGCCAGAGTCTCCGAGTGGGGGTGTGCGCCCAGGTCTGTCGGCTCCCAGGCCCATGCCGGCTGTCACCATCTTGCACGGTGCCTGCGGGATGGCTGAGTCAACGAACCCAGTCTGGACTTCTGAATCAGATCACAGGAAACGGAACCCCGGCGTCAGCAGGGCTGATGCATTACCTCCCTGAACCCCCTCCGGAGTGTTTTCCTCTTACCCAGTAAGTGACCGCAAAGAGCTGGGTGCAATTTGTTTCTCGCTGTGACCTCACACCTGCACCCCGGGGTCCGGGAATAACACCATTCAGCCCCGTAGACTCTCCTGCTACACCCAACAGATGTCTTTTGATTCTGCAATATTTCCAACTGTCAGAGCTGAAAAAGCAATAAATAATAACGCTCCCACATTTACATAGCAATTGAACACACTGCATCGTAAAATAACTTGGTTTCTTTCTGTTTCGATATTTTGCAATGCCTCCCCGTTCCCGGAACTCTCGCACATCATTCCCAAGATGCTCGTGGAGAGCAAATGTTCAGACTGCATGGACATTATTCAGTTTTAGAACATATTTTTTTTCGGTAAAATAAACGTTACTCAAGGCAGATGGTGCTAGAGTTTCTGATGTGTCGCTCGTAAGCCTCCTTGATTTATTTCTGTGTTCTTTGTATGGGACTGTCTTTAAAATACCGCTTATGGCACCCACAGATGTGCGTGAGGTGTTGCCCGTCTCGTCTCTCCCTACTAAACGTCTGTGCGGAAGTAAGCAATCCCGAACAAATCTCAAGTGTGTTATCCTTTATTTAATTTTTTTAATGTTCATTTATTTTTGAGAGAGAGAGAGAGTGAGCACAAGTGGGGGAGGGGCAGAGAAAGAGGGAGACACCGAATCCGAAGCAGGCTCCAGGCTCCGAGCTGTCAGCACGGAGCCCGATGTGGGGCTTGAACCCACGAACTACGAGATCGTGACCTGAGCTGAAGCTGGATGCCTAACGGGCTGAGCCCCCCAGGTGCCCTGTGTTAACCTTCATTTAAAATGCTCTATTCCTGGAAGGTCATTTCAACAGCAACTCAAGGGGCTGCGCCAGCACTCTGTTGTGACAGACGTGCATCACACCACCAAGTGCTGGAAGGGGCAGATGCGCTCACATCTGGAAACACTTCTTGTTGTTCTGGACTTTTGAGACGACATTGTCTGTCATCATTAACTGAAGCTGAGGATTCCCCCACCGAGAGGATCAGTTCGAGTGGCGCCGACAGGGGGTGAATCTCAGAATGCCTGAGCTTGCCCAGCGTGTGAACATTTGTGCAAAGGTTGTGGCAGCGTAAAGAACTGTAGCCTGAGCCACAGAGGCGGCTTAGAATTTGCTTACTCGAGTCGATGCCCTTTGGTAGAAGCAGGGTAAGCAAGATGCTGTGCTTAATAGCAAGCAGTTGCATTTCACTTAATTTAGCCTCCCTGATTACTGAAAAATGGCTACAGGAAGATTAAGCTGTGACTGTAATGGCTTTAGCAAATAGCGAAGGGCTGTGGTGATCCATCAGCCTGCAGGGCGCTGGGCACCTCGACTCCATTTCCTTTGACTTTATTATTAATAATAATGAATAATCATTGCTGGGCTTTCTGGGCAGCTTTCATTTTGGAATTGCAAGGCCCTGTCCTAACATTAACCTGTTCGCTCGCGTACCTCGCAGGTTTGCAGGTCAAGGCAAATGAGTAGCCGGGGGAGGACGGGGGCTCACGGGTCAGGGTTGATAGCTGGCGTGAGCTGCGCAGGCACAGCCCCGTGGAAGCGCTTCCGTGGGGGGTGCTGGGAAGAGCCCCAGGGAAGGAGCCGCGGGGTCTGCGCCTGGCCATGGGAAGGCTCGTGGGGTCTGGCTCTGTCACTGCCTAGGCGTCGGCTGACCCCCTGTTGAGTGGGGTGAGGGGTGGAGGCTGGAAGGTTATGTCAGAGGAGGCGTGTACGCCGCGGCGTGTAAAACACGCTCAGTAATTTCATTCTCTGCCCCTGCTTGCGCAGTGGGCAACCTCGTCCTGCTCCCGCTTCTGCTCACACAGGGGTCCTGAGGACCTAAAGGGGGACGGCAGTGATTTATCAAGCAGACCTGTACTCATTCTGCAGAGGTCTGGGCTTCCACGCTGCAGCTCGGACAGGTGGCCAGGGCCCAGCCCTTGGAAACCCAAGTCGGTAAAACTCTGTGTGAGAAGGGCAGGGGGACAGGGAGTTTGGTGGATCCAGAAAAAGTGAGAACAGAAGGCTTCCTGGGTGGGTGTGCTCATTCATTCATTCATTCATTCATTCATTCATCCATGCAGGGAATTTAAGTGAGCATCCACCATGCGTTGGGCACTGTTCCAGATGCTGGGATTAGAGAGTAAACAAGAAGGCTTCCTTCCAGAGGGGAGGAGTAGGTCTGAAATGTTGGGTGCAGCGGCTGCCTGGGCACGCTCCTCCCCATGCTCCTCCTCCTTTTTTTTTTTTAATGTTTTTTACTTATTTTTGAGAGACAGAGAGAGACAGCGCCAGCAGGGGAGGGTCAGAGAGAGAGGGAGACACAGAATCCAAAGCAGGCTCCAGGCTCTGAGCTGTCAGCACAGAGCCTGATGCGGGGCTCAAACCCATGAACGTGAGATCTGACCTGAGCCGAAGTTGGACGCTTAACCGACTGAGCCCCCCAGGCACCCCCCAGGCTCCTTCTGCAGGAGGAAGCTCGGCTGACCAGCGTCCACCCGAGCGCTCTGAAATCCATCTCTGCATCTGGTCCCTGGTCACGCTGCCTGTGGGCTGCTCCCCACCGCAGGCCGCGTGCAGCGGGGCCCCCAGCACAGACCCTGCTGCTGGGAGATGAGGGACTCCTTCCTCGGCCCGCTTTGGCTCCCAGACTCCCCAGCAGCTCTGCTGAAACTTCCAGAGAACTCCAGGCCACTGGGCCTTTGCCCACCTTCCCCCACTCCCCTCCCCCTGGTCAGACAGGCTCGTGGGTCGGCTGCTGTCCCCTGCCTTTTGGGGGCTGCCACCAGTTCCTTCCACAGACATATCTCCTAAGAAGCCCCTGCTTGCTCAGTCCCTTCCTGGTGTCTGCTTCTGGGAGAACCCAGATCATTGAGAGGGTTTGTAGAATGAGTACGGGAAACGGTGAGGGGGGTGGAGTGCAGGGAGCCTGAGGACTCACCATTTGAGCCACAGAGCGCTCTCAGCAGAGAGAGCCTTACGGCCGGCCAGTGCTCCCGATAGAGAATGCTAATTGGAGGTAGGGGGAGGATATGGCCCAGGCGGGAACCCAGTGTGGCTGGACCAGTAAGTGAGGGGACGAGGGTCAGGGAGGGTCCAAGACACACGTGTGATGATGTGTCCATCAGCTCAGAATCACACAGAATGGTTTCACTGCCTGCGTGAAATGGCCTGTCCTCCGCCTGTTCTTTCTTCTGCCCCCAAACCCGGGCAGCCCTATTTTCTACTGTCTCTATAGTTTTGCCTTTTCCAGGATGTCATAGAGTTAGAATCATATAGCAAGTGGCCTTTTCAGATTGCCTTCTTTCACTCAGTGACATGCATTTAATGTTCTTCCATATCTTTTCACAGCCTGGTAGCTCATATCTCTCTGGAGCTGAATCATATTCCATTATCTGGATGGGTCACCGTTTGTCCATTCACCGACTCAAGTTGGTTGCTTCCAAGTTGGGCAATTATGGGTAAAGCTGCCATAGACATCATGTGCAAGTTTTTGTGTGAACACAAGTTTTCATCTCCTCTGAGTAGACACCAAAGAACACAATCGCTGGAGCGTATGGTAGGAGCATGTTCAGTTCTGTGAGAAACAGCAACTGTCTTCCTCCAAAGTGGCCGCACCATGGTGCTTCCCCAGCAGCCATGAGGGAGGGTTCTGGCGACTCCACATCGTCCCGGTATTTGATGTGGTCGGTGTTCTCGATTTCAGCCCCTCTAATAGGTGTGTGGTAGTGTCTCCCTGTTTTAATTTTCAGTCCCCTGACGGACAGATGACAGGCAGCGTCTTCTGACATGCTTACTTGCCGACTGTGTATTTTCATTAAGTGAAGTATCTGTTCAGCTCTCCGACCTGTTCTGTAACTGAGTCGTCCATTTTCTTATTGTTGGAGGTTAAGGATTCTCTGCATATCTGGAGAACAGGCCTTTATCAGATGTCCTTTCAACGATTTTCTTCTAGTCCGTGGTTTGTCTTCTCATTCTCTTGATGCTTTCTTTTGTAGAAGATTTTTTTAATGTCCTCATTTATTTTTCAGAGAGAGAGAGAGAGAGAGAGAGAGCATGCGTGCACCAGCAGGAGAGGGGCAGGAAGAGGGAGACAGAGAATCTGAAGCAGACTCTGAGCAGTGATCCCAGAGATGGATGCGGGACTGGAACTGTGAGATCATGACCTGAGCCTAAATCAAGAGTCGGCTGCTTAACTGCTTAACCGATTGAGGGTCCCAGGCGTCTCTTTTGCAGAAGTCGTTAACTTTAATGCCACTTACTTTGTCAATTCTTCCATGGGTCCTACATGTGGTATGTAGCTAAGAAGTCACCACTTCCAAGGTTGTCCTGGATTTTTCCTGTGTGACCTTCCAGTTCTATTTCTCGGTGTTTCATTTTTAGGTCTAGGATGTATTTTGAGTTAATGTTTTGTGAAGGGTGTATAGCTTGTGTCTAGATTTAGTTTGTTGATGTTGTCACTTGGGTTTTTGTATGAGGATGTCCAACTGTTCCAACACTATTGTTTTTATTTTTTTAACATTCATTTATTTTTGAGAGACAGAGAAACAGAGTGTGAGCAGTGGAGGGGCAGAGAGAGAGGGAGACACAGATGCCAAAGCAGGCTCCAAGCTCCGAGCTGTCAGCCCAGAGTCCGATGTGGGGCTCGAACCCATGAACCATGAGATCATGACCTGAGCCGAAGCCAGATGCTCAACCAACGGAGCCACCCAGGCGCCCCAACACTATTGGTTTTAAAGACTGTATTTACCTCCATTGTGTTCACTTTGCCACGTTGTCAGAGATGAGTTGACTATATTTATGTGGGTCTATTTCCAGGCTCTCTCTTCTGCTCCACTGATCTGTCTATTCTTTCGTCAGGGCCACACTGATCACCATCATTTCAGGATGAGTCTTGACTTTGGAAAGCGTCCGTCTTCCAACCTTGGTCTTCTCCTTCGATACTATGCTGATTTTAACTTTAGTTTCGTCTGGCCAAACCCAAAGAGTGAAGTGAGTAAGCGTACTCTATTTTGGGTAAAGTTTCTTTTATTCAGCTCACTTTTGGTCGAGACTCCCCATGCCGCAGGGTGGACCCACACTCCACGCTTGTTTACTTTCGAGTGGTAATCCATTGTGGGGAGACAGTAGAGTGTGGTTAGCGCTGCTCCTGGTGATGGACCCTGGGGTTGTTTCCAGGGTTTGATCATCGTGAATAAACTCTTAGGAATATTCACACATAGTCTTGGTGGGGACATATGCTTTTATTTCTCATGTAAATAAACCCTGGAGTGGAATGTTCAGTGTTTTTCAAGTTTTAGGAGAAAACGTCAGTCCATTTTTCTAAGCAGTTTCCCCTTCCACTCTCTTATAAACTATGCATGAGCGTTTCCATCACTTCTCATCCTTACCAGGGGTTTGTGCGGTTAGTCCTTTTAATTTTGGCCAATCTGATGGGTGTGACGTTCAATCTCATTGAGACTCTAATTTCATTGATAGGATATTGGTTGATATTGATATGATAACTAATGACGTTGGGCATATTTCTCATATGCTTACTGACCATCCACATACCTTCACTGGGGAAGTGTTGTCCACAGGTTTCTTTGTCATTGGATGATTTTATTTCTTTTTGCTTTTGAATAGTAGGAATCCTTACTGCATTTTATAATGCATTTTTTTCTATTCTATAACTTGTGCATTTATTTTATTCATTGAGTCCTTTTATACTAAAAAATTTTAAATATTGATGAAGTGTAGTTGATCCCTTTTTCTTTTATGGTTACGGCTGTCTATGCCTGTCTATGAAAACATTTGCTTACCCTTAAGTCACAGAATATTCTCCTACAAGTTTTTCTTCTGGAAACTTTGTAGTTTTAAGTTTCATGTTTTGGTCTGTTACGAAACTCAGATGACATCTTGGTGTAGGGTATGAGGTAGGGCTCAAAATTCGTATTTTACAGAGTGGATATTGGGTTGATTTTGAGCCATTTGTCCAAAGAAGCATTGTTTTCCCACTGAATTTCCTTGGAGCCGTCGATGGATATCAGTTGACCAAACATGTTTAAGTATAGTCTAGACTTTAGATTCTGCTTCATTGATCTAATGTCTGTTCTTTTGCCAATATCACATGGCCTTGGAATCAGGTATTCTCACTCCTCTACATTTGTTGTTTTAGTTGTTTTTATTTTTTTAATGTTTTATTTATTTTTCAGAGAGGGAGAAAGAGGCAGAGCACAAGCTGGGAAGGGACAGAAAGAGAGGGAGACACAGGATCCGAAACAGGCTCCAGGCTCTGAACTGTCTGCACAGAGCCCAACGCAGGGCTTGAACTCACGAACCGTGAGATTATGACCTGAGCTGAAGTTGGGCGCTCAACCGACTGAGCCACCCAGGTGCTCCAGTTGTTGTTTTTTGAGATTCCTTTGGCTATTCCAGGTCTTTTGTGTTTTTATGTAAATTTCAGATTCAGCTCAAGAAATCTTACATAAACGCCTATTGGAATTTAGATTGTGATTAAATTGAATCTTACAGATCGATTTTGAAAGAATTAATATCTTAACAATATTAGGTCATCCAGTCCGCAGACATCTCTACTCACTTAGACCTTTTTTCATTACTTTTAGTAATGTTTTGTCCTTTTCAGCGGAGACCTCCTGCACATCTTTTATTAAATTTATGCTGGACTATCTTATAATTTCTGAAGCTATTATAAATTGAATTGATTTTTAAATCAAGTTTTCAATTGTTCATTTCTGGCTTATAAAACTATAATTGATTTGTGTGTCTGGAGCTTTTATCTTATGATATTGATGTATTTATTTATTGGTTATGAGGGTTGCTTGTAGATTTCTTAGTATCTCCTATTTAAGAAGTCATGCCACCTGTGGACAGAGATAGTTCTTCTTCCTAACATTTGTGCCTTTGTTTTTCTTGACTCGTTACAGTGTCTAGGATCCTAGTAATGTGCCATACAGGACTCAAGGGTGAGCACCTCGCCTTGTCCTCTTTCTGGGATAGAAGCAGTGAGTAAGACAGCATTTCGTATGGAGTGGGCTTTAGGTTTTCTGTTTTGTTTGCATATGACCCTTTTCAGATTGAGAAACCTTCAAATCCTACTTTGATGTGTTTTAACATTAATTGCTATTAAACTTTGTCAAGTGTTTTTGTGAATTTATTTAAATAAGCATTTGATTTTATCTTTACTTATATGAATATAGAATCTAGTTGATTGATTCACAAACATTAAATCAACCTTGAATTCTTATAATCTCACATAATGGATTAAATTTTAAAGAATATATTGCTGACTGTCATTTGCTAAAAAAGCTCTTTTCTTTCTCTGTTTCTTATAATAGGTTTCTCATGTTCTGGTACCTCGGTTATGGTGCCCTCACAAAACAAATTGGGGTGTATTCTTACTCTTCTATGTTCTGATAGGGGTTATGGAGGATTGGTATGATTTTTACCTTGAATGCTTGGTGTAATTCACAAATGTCATCATCTGGGCCTGAAGCTTTGCCTGTCAGAAAGTTATTGAAAATAAAATCAATTTGTTTAATAGATAATTGGGCTATTTGGATTTTCTGTTTCATCTTGTATCAGTTTTGATAAGTTGTGTGTTTCAAGAAACATGTCCATTTAATCTAAATTGTTAAATTTATCAGCAAAAGTGGTCGCAGTATTCTCCAAATATCTGTAGGGTTTGTAGTAATATGCTCTCTTATGATCCTGATACTAATTTGTATTATATCTTTTTTTTCTTGATTAGCTAGCTAGCTTCAGGTTTCCTTGAATTTTCAAAACCTAAACACTTAGTTTCATTTTTTTCTGTTTTATTGTTTTCAATTTTAATGACTTATCTCCAGTTACTGGCAGTTTTAGGTTAAATTTTAGACCATTGAGATTTTGGACCTTTTTATTCTCTAGCACAAATATTTAAAGCTATGTGTTTCAGGGGGGTCTGGGTGGCTTGGTTGGTTAAGCGTCAGACTTCAGCTCTGATCCTGACCTCTCAGTTCGTGGGTTTGAGCCCCGGTTTGGGTTCAGCTGAGAGTCTGGAGCTGCTTCCAATTCTATGTCTCCCTCTCTCTCTGCCCCTCCTCTGCTCACGCTCTGTCTCTCTCACTCTCTCACAAAAATAAATAAACATTAAACAGAATTTAAAGCTATGCATTTCCTTGTGTTTCTGCATTATCAGTATCCTGCTAAATTTTGTCACATATTTTTATTATCACTCAGTTTCTTTCTCCTTGGGGAGGGCCACAGGTTAAATCTCTGCTCAGTACCCTTGGACTTAGCTGGTTTCTTGGACACACACGCGCACACACACACACACACACACACAGCTCAGCGGTCATCCAGACATTATGGCAGCATTTATCAGCAGAATATTTTGCTTTGTTTTGTGGCTTTCTTTATTGCATGTCCTCTCCTTTATCTTTTTACCCACATGGAATCTCTGATGAGGTCTTGACCTCAGGAAAAAGGAAGCCGACCTTGTAACATGCCCTTATTTCCTGTACTGCCTCTTCTCCAGTTTCTGCCCAGTTGTGGCCTCTCTCCAGTGTCTCCCATAATCTGTAGTTGTTGCTGCTGGAAGGATCTGTCTGATAGAAGTTGTTTTGCCAATGATGGAAGAACATCACTGAATTTACTTTTTAAATTTTTTTTAATCTTTATTTATTTTTGAGAGAGAGAGACAGAGACAGAGCACAAGCAGGGGAGGGGCAGAGAGCAAGCGAGACACAGAATCTGAAGCAGGCTCCAGACTCTGAGCTGTCAGCACAGAGCCCGACGTGGGACTCAGACTCATGGACTGCGAAATCATGACCTGAGCTGCGGTCAGACCTGTGTCCTCCAGGTGCCCCTGCTGAATTTATTTTTAGTGGCTTTGAAAAGAACAAGTTTAGGAAAACAGAGGGAAATCTGACTGTAAAAAATTAGAGAGTAAATGTTTGGTGAAGAAGTGGAGGAAGCAAGGGTAAGGAGGTGATACTTCAAGATTGTGTGCACTGTGCAGTTGAGGAGAAGGCTTATGTGGTTCACCAGTGTATTCCAGTATGCCTCACACCTACCACCATATCTAGCCCATTTCAGGTGATTAATATTTGCTGTATAGTTTTGAATGCCCTGTGCATCTTTTACGTCCAAATCCTATCATTTATGTGTAAGAACTGCCCTAATTCGAACTTAAAATTGACTACATGTAATAGGGTCACCAAATAAAAATTTCAATAAAATAAAAGTTTACTTTGCTTTCATCTAGATGAAATGAATTTTTTTATGAAAAGCTAAAATGATCATTGTCTTCTGCAGAGCCACCCCAGGGTTCAGGCTTCCCCCATGTTGATCCTCTTCCATGTCTTCAGTGTTTTCCTCCATTTTAAGGGAAGAACACAAATGTTGCATACTTATCACTTCTGTTCATATTCCATTGGCCATAGGTTAGTCAGATGGTCATATCAAACTTTCCTCTGGGAAGCTACTTAACCAGCAGAAAATCTACTACAGTGGAGAAAGGATACAGAGGGACAAGTTCAGTTTCAACAGCAAAAAAGTCAGGATAACAATGTAGTAGGATTTTATGTTCAATTTCACTCCTTCTTTTGGAGTTTGACCCTTACTATTCATAGAAGCTGTTCAAGGATTGCAGTGTGCATCCTTCACTTACGCTAGGCATACTTCACTTTATTGAACTTTGCATATGTTTATTTCTTAACAAACGGAACATTTATGGCTACCTGGTATGGAGAAAGTCTATGGGTGCCATTTCCCCAACATTTGAAAAGTGAGTGCTTGTTCAATTTGTGCCCCTGTGCCACGCTTTGGTAATTATCACAATTATCAAAAATTTTCGTCATTGTTATATTTTATTGTGGTGATCTGTGATCAGTGATTATAACTCACTGAAAGCTCAGGTGATAGCATTTTTTAGCAATGAAGTATTTTTTTATAATAGTTTATTGTCAAATTAGTTTCCATATAGCACCCAGTGCTTCTCCCCCCAAGTGCCCCCCACCAAAACCATCACCCCCTCCCTCCCTCCCCCTCCCCTTTCAGCCCATGGTTCGTCTCCAGTATTCAGTAGTCTCCCTTGATCTGTGTCCCTCACTCTTCCCCGCTCTCTTTCCCCCTTCCTCTCCCCATGGTCCCCTGCCAGGTCTGTCCTGTTAGACCTATGAATGCAGACATATGGTATCTATCCTTCTCTGCCTGACTTATTTCGCTTAGCGTGACACCCTCGAGGTCCATCCACAAGTATTTTTAATTAAGATATGTACACTATTGTTTTAGACAATGCTATTGCACACTCAAGAGACTATAGCATAGTGTAAACACTACTTTTATATGCCCTGTGAAACAAAAAAATAATAATTTGAGCTTGTCTTATTGTGAAATCTGCTTTACTGAAGTGGCCTGGATCCAAACCCGCAGTATCTCTGAGGTGTGCCTGCACTTTTCAACTTAGAAATTACATTTTTTCACTCTTCAAAAATATAAGAACTTTACAGAACTCTAATTTATCTGACCAACTTAGCCTTTGTTCTATTGTCATAATAAATCTTACTTCTCTGTCATAATAATACAATTTTCTTTTAAATGATAATTTGCCTTTCAAGGCCATTAATAGAAGAGAGAAGCTGCATGTTGTAAATACGTAGTCACATATTTGCCGTCTTTTGTGTTCTCTATTCCTTTCTGTGGATTCATGTTTCTATCTGGCACTATTTTCCTGGAGCTTAAATAACTTTATTTAGTATTTCTTATAGTGCTGTTCAGAAGGTGACATATCCTCTCAACATTTTTTTAAAACATTTCGCCTCATTTTTGAAAGCTACTTTCACTGGATAAAGAATTCTGCGTTGACAGTCATTTTTCCTTTGTGCTTCAGAGCTGCAATGCTATTGTTTTCTGGCCCTCATTCTATCTGAAGACAATTCAGTTACCATTCATATTGTTTAAGACGCTGGTTTTAGCTGCCTGATTTTAAGATTTTCCCCTTTAACTTTGGTTTTCAGCAGTTTGATGGTGAAGTATCTACACATGACTGTCTTTGTGGTCATCCTACTTAGGGTTTGCCAAATTGTCAACTGATGTTTTTCACCAACTATGTGAGCATTTTGATTACTATGTTTTTAAATGTTTTCTCTGCCTCATTTTCTGATTTTCTTTTTTTTCTAGGATGTATGGGAGATCACTTGAAATTACCCATTTGTCACTGAGGCTGACTTCAAATTTCTTAAACTCATTAAAAATTTTTTTAAATAAGTTTTTTAATGTTTATTTACTTTTGAGAGACAGAGAGTGAGTGGGGGAGGAGCAGAGAGAGAGGGAAACACAGAATCTGAAGCAGGCTCCAGGCTCCGAGCTATCAGCACAGAGCCTGGCGTGGGGCTTGAACTCACAGATCATGACTTGAGCTGAAGTCAACACTTAACCCACTGAGCCAGCCAGACACCCTAAACTCATTTTTATCTTCCTGTCTTCAGCTTGGGTAAATACAATTTCTTTTAAAATTCTCTGACCCCTTTCTATTTCTGTCTTCAGTCTCTGTTAAGTTTATTCAGTATTTTTTGAATTTTAGATAGCTGATATTTTAATTTTTAGTTCCAGAATTTCCAATTGGTTCTGTTTAATTATTTCATTTTCTCTGACATTTGTCATAGCTGCTTTCAATCTTTGTGGGCTAATTCCAACACCTATGTCATCAAGAGAATGTTTGTATTGAATATTTTCTTTTTGATCATGAATAAAATTTCCATGGCTTTACACATGACTAGTAATGTTTTAAATACTGGACATGGTGTGTGATACATTATAAGGAATCTGTATTATGTTGTCTTCCTTTAAAGAGTGCTAGTATCCAAAATCTACAAGGAACTCACCAAACTCCACACCCGAAAAACAACCCTATAACTCCCCTATAACCCAGTGAAGAAATGGGCAGAAGACATGAACAGACACTTCTCCTAAGAGGACATCCAGATGGCCAACAGGCGCATGAAATGATGCTCAACATCACTCAACACCAGGGAAACACAAATCGAAACCACACTGAGATACCACCTCACGCCAGTCAGAGTGGCTAAAATGAACATATCAAGAGACTATAGATGCTGGCGAGGGTGTGGAGAGACAGGCATCCTCCTACACTGTTGGTGGGAATGCAAACTGGTGCAGCCACTCTGGAAAACAGTGTGGAGGTTCCTCAAAAAACTATCCATAGAACTCCCTTATGACCCAGCAATAGCACTGCTGGGGATCTACCCAAGGGATACAAAAGTGCTGATGCATAGGAGCACATGTACCCCAATGTTCATAGCGGCACTGCCAACAATAGCCAAATCATGGAAAGAGCCTAAATATCCATCACCTGATGAATGGATCAAGAAGATGTGGTGTATATATATACAATGGAGTGTTACATGGCAATGAGAAAGAATGATTTTGGCCATTTGTAGCAGAGTGGATGAACCTCTAGGGTGTCATGCTAAGCGAAATAAGTCAGGCAGAGAAGGACAGATATCATATGTTTGCACTCATAGGTCTAACAGGAGAACAGGAGAAACTTAATGGAGGACCAGGGGGAGGGGAAGAGGGAAAGACAGCTGGGGAGAGAGAGAGATGCAAAACCTGAGAGACTATTGAATACTGAAAATGAACCGAGGGTAGAAGGGGGAGGGGGAGGGAGAAAAGAGGTGATGGTGATGGAGGAGGGGACTTGTGGGGAAAAGCACTGGGTGTTATATGGAAACCAATTTGACAATAAACTATTTAAAAATAAATAAATAAAAATAAAATAAATAATAAAAAGAAAAAATAAATAAAGAGTGCTGAGCCTTGTTTAGTCTGATGGCAAATTTATAGGTTGTTCTTAATCCTGACTATTTGGTTATAGGTATTTTTAGGAAGGAAGGGATATCTAGAGTAGCTCTTACTCTGGGTCATGGTTCTGACTCTTAATGTATGATTTTTCAGGTGTCCTAACTGAAACTCCAGTGGATTAATAAAGACTCTTCCAAGCACTGTGAGATGCTAGTATTGCTATTCTTTTCTGAGCCCCACAGAAGATATTCTAAGGTAGGATTTGAGGAGTCTCATTCTTTGTGAATATAGCCAGCCATTGGCCAATCACCCAAGGGAAACCCCTTCAATACCTCCATTGCAGCCTTTTCCTCTGAGTATTCTGCCTCACCAATTCCGCTGCTTCAGTGGCCCCAAATTCCAGTCTCTACCCCTTCACCTCAGTGGGACTGCTGTTTCCTGTCTTGTCTCCAGGAAGAGAGCTGGAGTGAACGTAAGGTTCATCTCATGTTTTCCTCTCACAGAGATTTCATTCTTTCACTGCTTTTCCAGTCCTGGAAACACTTGACTGATATATTTCATCCAAGTCTATCAGTCTTTATAGAAGTGAAAGCTCAGGACGACTTCTTTGTTTCAGAAGTAGAAATTTTACAGCTTCTACTTCGTCTCATGAAGAACATCCTTAAAGCAAACACAGCCAGACTCTCTTCCTTTTCATGGTCCAATATGGAGTCCAGTCCAAAGAGGCACTTGTTTGTCACGGACTTAAGACTCATTGTGTAGGACTGTGGGGTGGAGCCCTGTTAGTCACTGACATTCACCTAATTTCCCTTCCCCGTTTTCCCAACAACGTTATCTGCCATTTTAGAGGGGGGTTTCTTAGGAAACAAGTGCCCATTTGACTGAGAAGTTCATCATACTCTGGCTCCCAACTTCTTTTCCAGCTTTATTTTCAATATCTCCTCTTGATGAACACTATACTTTCACTCACTATCCCTGTCTTGTCTCCGCATTTCTAACTGTAGAATGACACATCCTCCCTTGATTACCCTAGACTGAAGCAATCATTTCCCCACTCTGGGCTCTTGTCTTTACTGTCTGAACGGTTCATTTAGCAATTAATCATGTCTTGTCTTAGGTTATCTCTTCTCTCATTGTCTAGAACTGACATTTGATATTCTTATTATATAATTTTCACAGAAATATCTTACCTCCTTAGTATAATGTAAGCTTCCTGATGGCAAGGCCCATGACCTATGGTCTATACCCGACCTAGCATAGCATGTTGCATATATATTGGATCATGGTCACACGCTTGTTAATGAGAATGTTGGCTCAGCCTGAGACCCAGGCAATTAGACTTGCAGAATAATCACATTGGAGGCTAATGCATTAATTTCATTAGGCTTAACCCATGTTTAGTCTCAAATTACTTGTCCTTTTGGATCAAGAAAGGAGGCTTGTTTATTTTCCCTATTCTCAGGCCTTCTGTTCAGACAGAACAACTCCTATGAATTCTGGACCTTAGCACAGTAGAGAGTACTGCCAACAGTTGAGTTAGTCCTGGCTTCCTTTTCTACTCTCTTCCTTAAAGGTTGAGTTTGACTCATGCATAGGGCATGTAGACAGTAAAGAGCTAATTTCTCTGCTTCCTCCTTGTCTATCGGCCTTTCTGATACCTCATATTGGAGGCCCCGGCCACTGGCACCAGTACAAGAGGCATATGGGGAGGGTAAGGAGGGAAGAGGTAGTCTGTTTTTCTCGACAAAGAAATCAGATATTAAGTAGCTGAAACTTTCAGCTACTGATAGAAAAATTCTCTGACTCAAATCGTATTTCTTTGTTTTTAGCCATTGATTTTAATACACCATCTCAGGGTAGTTAGTAGCATGTGTGTATAAGTCCCAAAAGTGTTCTCCAGATTCCTGAAGGATTTGCTCAGCTTATTAAGAAATATCTGCTTCAAACTTTGAAGACATTATGAAAATATAGGAGAGGTCGCTAAAATATAGAGACTGACCTAAAGTGGCCCTGTCCTATTGTCTCCAGCTCCAAAACCCATGCCTGTAGAGCTCCAGGCATTTGATCCTTGTGGTGGGAGGAAGATGTGTTTCTTCATATCCTCTCAAGAGTTTGAGTGTCCTACAGCATTTTTACAATGAATTCTTATCTCTCTGTCTCCTCTCTCACCACCTTCCTCTTTCTCTACCTCTTTTCTCTCTTCCCTTTCCTCTAGTATTCTATAAATTTAGAATTCTGATAGCTGTAAGCCAACTGAGAAGGGCACAGGCCATGCACACACTGGTGCCAGCTGACAAGAAGTCTGGCAGAAGTCAGTGCCTGGGTTAGGTCAGTGCTTGGCAAGGTGAGGGCTCTGGGTCAATAGTCTCTGTTAGCTTTTGAACTTTGCCTTATAATTTCAAGATGACAGTCCAGTTCCAGGCATTGAAGCCTCATGCAGTTGTGCTCCTTAGGGAGAAGGGAGTAGGAGGAAAAGGAATAAAGAGGCTTTCCCTCTTAGTCCTCTGTTCTTTATCAGGAAGGACATTTTCCCCCAAATGGTCTTCCTTTAAGTCACTGAACACAATGGGCGAAGAGGAGCTGAAGTCCCACGGTTGGCTTAGAGCAAGTAGGATGCATCCTTATGCCTGGGGCGAGAACTCCTCTCTCACAAGCACATAAATATCAGTGCCCTAAGCTGAACAAATTTGAAGTTACCATGGCAAAAGTAGGTGAAAAATAGCTTTGGGGGAAGAGTTTAATTTCCTATGTCTCCCCCCTTCTCCCCTGAGAAAGCAGAAAATGAAGCTGGCACACAAATAAAACCCAGCCTGGTTTTTAGTGGGCCCCTTCCAGCAGGTTGTTGCACGGGAGAAAACGCATAGATTGGAATGAGAAGGCTTAGGTTCAAATCCTGGTTTTGCTACCTGTTAGCTCCAAGATTTGATCAGGCTACTTAACACACCCAGCCTCAGTTTCCTAATATGTATGTATGTAGCAGAGTTAATGGTGTTGATGAAGACATGGACAAGCATAATGACCATTGTTGGAGGGTTTGTGTGTGTGCCAGGCACTGTTCTAAGATACCCTCTGTGGAGATAGCACTCTGCATGGTGGCCTACCGAGGACAATGGGTTGGGCCTACAAACATGATGGATGTCATTTCTAGGTGATGTTATATGGAAAAGGAGAAAGGATTTAACTAAGGCCCTAATCAGTTGACTTTGAATTAATCAAAAGGGGTATTATTCTGAGGGGACCTGACCCAATCAGGTGAGCTCTTTAAAGACATCTTATACACTTCTTGAAGTCAGAGTTTCAAAAAACAGAGACTCTTTCCTTTTCTTGCTGGCTTGGAAGAAGAAAGCTGCCCTGAGTTCTGCAGCCTCTAAGAAATACAGTCTGCCATTTTCCTTCATGATTTTGTCTATTTGCATGTTTTCTCTTTTCTTTTTGAGGAGCCTAGCTAAAGGTTTATCAATTTTGTTTATTTTTTCAAAAAACCAACTCTTGGTTTCATTGATCTGTTCAATTGTTTTTGTGGATTCAATCTTGTTTAATTCTGCTCTGATCTTTATTATTTCTTTTCTTTTGCTGGGTTTGG
>PJEM01010947.1:0-34465 GCA_004023845.1 Helogale parvula
ACTTCTAGAATTGGAAGAAGGGACTGAAACAGATTACTCGTACACCATATTCAGAGCAGCATTATTCATAATGGCCCAAAGTGGGAAACAACCAATTGTCCATCAACAGGTGTAATACCCAAGATTTCTTTATCTTCCCCCAAAACCAGAAACCGCCAGGGAGACCGAGTCACGCATGCAAAAGCAAAGGGCTTTATTATGAGTTTAGGCTCGCCGGGGCCTAAACTCGGGCTCACAGACTATACCGGCACGGTGGATCCATGCTGAGAGCCCCGAACAAAGGTGGGGTAGGGTTTTTATGAGTTTGGGAAGGGGGAGTTACAGGACATTGTGACACAGGTACAGTGATCCAATTATTATTACACAATATTATTGACAGGTTTATCCAATTACGACATTTAGAGTATTAACCAATCAGAGTAGACTCAGGACCCTCACATAGGGTGTAACTAGCCTTAGCTTCTATTTCTAGGCCCGCCCTTAGGAATGTTAAGGGTATTACAAGGGTGGTCCCTCTTGCCTTGGGCAACGTGTGCCCTTCTATTGTCTCAAACCTGCGTCCTTACACAGGCTGTGGGGTACACGTACACTGGAATATTATTCAGCCCTAAAAAAGAATGAAGTGCTGATTCATGCTACAACGCGGTTGAAACTTGACAGTGGAAGGACAACCACTGTGTCATTCCACATATATGAGGTTCCTAAAATAGGCAAATTCATAGAGACAGAAACTGGTTATGGGGGGCTTGGGAGAGAGGGAAAAATGAGAAGATACTGTTTTATGGTATAGATTTTCTATTTGGGCTGACTAACCATTATGGAAATGCCTGAGGTTTTGAAAGCACAAAAAATGGAAATAATCTTGATGCCACTGAACACTTAAAAGTTGTTAAAATTGGGGCACCTGGGTGGCTCAGTCAGTTAAGTGTCTGACTTTGGTGCAGGTCATGCTCTCATGGTGTGTGAGTTCAAGCCCCGTATCAGTCTCTGTGACAACAGGTCAGAGCCTGGAGCCTGCTTCAGATTCTGTGTCTCCCTCTTTCTCTGCCCCTCCTTATCTTGCTCTCTCTCTCTCTCTCTCTCTCTAAAGAATAAACAGACACTTGGGGTGCCTTGTGGCTCAGTCAGTTCAGCATCCAACTTAGGCTCAGGTCATGATATGGTTCGTGGGTTTGAGTCCCGCGTCGGGCTCTGTGCTGACAGCTCAGAGCCTGGAGCCTGCTTCAGATTCTCTGTCTCCCTCTCTCTCTCTCTCTGCCCCTCCCCGCCTCAAGTTCTGTCTCTCTCTATCTCAAAAATAAATAAACGTTTAAAAAACATAAAAAATATTAAATATATACTAGTAGAGTAGAAACAAACTCATCACAATGAAAAGGATCATTCTGAAGATTAAAGGCCATGAAACACACAGCAGATGATGGTCCATTCCAATCAGTAACATCTGAGCCGGCACAGGGAAGATTCCTTTCTCTGGCAGTGGAATGACTTCCTGTGTGCCCCGGTCTGGTGGCCCCTAGCTCTGCCATCTATTGGAGGATAAGATGTCCTTTATCCTCCATGGACACTGGACAGGTGGGCACTGGGGAGATGACCTATTGGGGCTGCACAGTTCTCAGTGCCTGCTGCCTGCTAGTGCAGGTTTTGGAGCCTGGGAATGGCTTCAAGGGTTGAGCAATCATGAATTTTTGCAGACCAACCTACCAGTTTCTTTGGTAATATAATTCTTTCAAAGCCTTAGCGGGTTTTCAGACTGTTTGTTTCAAGTGCAAATGACCACCACCAAGGGTCTCACCTAGTCAAAACTTTTAAGCCTGGATACTTTGGACTTTTACAAATGGACGCCCTGTGCGGAGGCTAATGGCTGCCATCTTCTTCCCTCTGAAACAGAGTGTGAAAGCAACACCCGTAAATCCCATTTTTGCCCTCAGGCTCATAGCCTCTGGGGAAGAGTTAGTCTAATCTCTTGCTACTGCCCCCAGGCCACTCCTCATTATGGCTCAGGTTTGAAATGCTGAAACATGGCTTCTTTCAGCTGTGAAAGTCCCCACACTATGGAATTCTTGGACCACTTGGACTGCGGAACCACCAGTGACATATCTTCCTTTCTCTGCCAGAGACTGGGGCGCCTCCCCCTGCGCCCTGCTCTGTCTAATAGGCCTCTCAAAAGCCAGGGCACCTGGGCAGCTCAGTCGGTTAAGTATCAGACTCTTGATCTCTGCTCAGGTCTCCATGTCAGCCCCGTGTTGGGCTCTGTGCTGGGTGTGAAGCCTACTTAACAACAGAGCACAACACAGAAGGCAGCAAACAGCACCCAGCACCCAGGAGGACCGAATTTTCCCCGCCAGGCCTCCCCTGTTCCTGCCTTGTTTGGAACTTGCCTTCCAAGGCTGCTGGCACACCTGTGGCCCGTCAGTGTGTTGTGACGTCAGGTGGGCCACAGCCAATTTTTTGTTTTGTTTTGTTTTAGGAAGGTCCTGCTCCTGAGGAACAGAAGCCCTGCTGTCCCGAGGTCCCTGCTCAGGCTGCTTCTAGCTCCTGGCCCGCCCTCTGTAGCTCCTGGGTAGCACCAGGGCAGTGTCTGCAGTCCGCGCAGAAGTGTGGGGAGAGATGAAGAAGGAGGCGAGGGGACACCCACAGTCTCTTTCTGCTCCTAGAAGCTTCCAGGCAGCACATCTACTTATACCCCACTTGCAAGAGCTTAGACACACAGCCACATCAAACGCAAGGAGGGTGAGAAGTGTGATTTTTATTCTGGGTAACAGGTGCCCATCTGAAAGTTACATTAAATGGGAAAAGTGAAAGAGGATGTTAATTACAAAGCAGCTGACAGGATGTATGTATGTGTGTAGATATTTTTAAATATTTATTTTATTTATTTTTGAGAGAGAGAGAGAGTGAGAGAGAAAGGGTGAGCAAGTGGGGTAGGGATAATGAGAGAGGGAGACACAGAATCCGAAGCAGGCTGCAGGCTCTGAGCTGTCAGTGCAGAGCCCGACACAAGACTCGAACCCATGAACTGTGACATCATGACCTAAGCTGAGGTCGAATGCTTAACTGATTGAGGTACCCAGGTGCCCCTGTGTGTAAATCTTTTTAAAAATTGGGGTGGCCTGGGTGGCTCAGTAGGTTGAGTGTTCGAGTTCAGCTCAGGTCATGATGTCACAGTTTATGGGGTCGAGCCCCATGTCAGGCTATGTGCTGACAACTCGGAGCCTGGAGCCTGCTTCAGATTCTGTCTTCTTCTCTCTCTGACCCTCCCCTGCTCATGCTGTCTGTCTCTCTCTCAAAAATAAATAAAACATTAAAAAAATTTTTTAAATCTTAATTTCAAGGCATCATGGGTGCTAATCAATGATTTCTTTCAAAACTCAGAGTTACTCTCCCCTAGGAAGAGGTAGGCCCTGCCTGCGTCTGCCTTTGACCCAATCCCACCGGTAGTGTCTCCAGATTCCCACCAGATACACTGCTTAAATTTAAAAGTGGAATCCAGATTCCCAGGTTCAAAGCAAGACTATACCGCCTCGGAGCTGTGTGACTTCTATTGGCAAATTATTTTAACAGCCTGTTTCCTTGGCTGTAAAATGACCGACACCAATAGGATGATGGCGGAGTATTTTTATGAGGATGAGTTATGCGTTTACATGTAAGGAAGTGGAGTGCCAGGCACATGGGCAGCTTTTTTTTTTTTTTTTTTTTTTTTTTAAGTAGGCTTCATACCCAGCGCAGAGCTCAGTGTGGGCTTGAACTTGTGACCATGAGATCAAGACCTGAGCTGAGATCAGGAGCCAGGCACTTAACCTACTGAGCCATCCAGGCGCCCCACATGCTTAGCTGTAGTTTATTATTCAGTATCCTCTTGCTACCACAAAGCTAAACTTCCCTGCGCACGAGAGGCTTCTAGAAGGTGTCTGTGGTGCCCGGAGTAGTCAGCCCCATTTCCCATCGCATGGCCCCTTATTTATTTTGTAATAACATTGTTTCCAACTAAAAAGTAATACAACCCAAGAATTCCACCTCTAGAAATCTATTTTAGGGACTCCCAGGAGCCCACAGAGATGCACCTGGTGTGCCGGCATTGTTTGTGATAGTAACAAATTGGAAAACAACCATGAGTAAGAGAATATTTTAAAATTACGGAATGGTGAGACTTGGAACCGCATGAAGCCGTTTGAAAGACCTAAACTGACTTCTCACACCACGCTTTCTTCGTCCCAGTCTCCAGCCTTCCTGAGGGCGTCTCAAGCCTGCCACCCCTCCTCCTGTGGTGGGACCCCTGCGGGAGCCCTCCCCGCAGCCTGGCATGTTTGTCCCTGGTTTCACTTAGATACGGCTTCCCCTCACCCCCGCTCCCGATATGAAGGAGCCCCTCCCCCAATCTCTAGCGCTTTGCCCTGTTTTATTTCTCAATATAACACATTCCCGTCATTTATTTACTTACTTGTTTATTTATTTTCGTCTGCCTGCCTGTCTCTCCCATCGAAACACAGATGCCAGGAAGGCAGTACCCTAGTTTTGCTTATTCTGTCCCCACTGATGAAAACTGAGCCTGCCCCACAGTGGGGTTCAGTAAGTGTCCCCGGAACAAATACTATCAGCTACGCTTACTGAGTACTTTCTATTTTCTGAGCTCTGTTCTGTGCCCATATTTACATGTATATATGTAGAACCCTTAGAACAATTCTATGTGATATTTACCATTATTATTATATTGTTGTTCATGGGCCATTTGCTTATTTGCTTAAGGCCAAACAGCTACTGAAAACCAAGGTTGAATTTCAGCCCAGGGAGTGTGAGTTCCAGAGCCTGTGACCTTAACACAACATTGTCTGTTAAATTTCAAGAACCAAAACATATGGAATGTAGTAAAGCAGTGCTCAGAGTGAAACTATAAATGCTTATTTTTTTTAAAAAAAAGATCTCAATCAATAACCTAAACTTCCACCGTAAGAAAGTAGAAAAGGGGCGCCTGGGTGGCTCAGTCCATTGAGCGTCCAACTTCAGCTCAGGTCATGATCTCACAGTTCATGGGTTCGAGCCCCACGTCGGGCTCTGTGCTGACAGCTCAGAGCCTGGAGCCTGCTTCCGATTCTGTGTCTCCCTCTTTTTCTGCCCCTCACCTGCTCATGATCTGTCTCTCTCTGTCACTCAAAAGTAAATAAATGTTAAAAATAATAATAATAATAAAAGTACACTAAACCCAAAGCAAGATGAAGGAAGGAAACAATAAAGACTAGAGCAGAACGTAATGAACCACAGGGTAGAAACACAAAGAGAAAACCAACAAAACTCAAAGCTGATCAACAGAAGTGCTAACCTTTGAGTTAAACTGACCAAGAAAAAAGGAGAGGAGATTAAAATTACAAAAATCAAAATCAAATGACAAAAATCAGAAATAAGCAAGGGGACACAGCTACAAAACTTGCAGAAATAAAAAAGATTTTAAGAGGACAGTTTAGGGTAATGCTGGGCAAAGGGCATAAGCCTTCAGTGATAAGATGAATAATCCGTGGATCTAATGAACAGCATGGTGACTACAGGTAATGATACCATGTTGTGTACGTGAAATACAACAGAGTAAACAGAGTTTAACACAGTAAACCTCAAGTGCCCTCACCACACATACAAATGGGCAACTTGCTGAGGCGATGGATGTGTTAATTAACCTGATTGTGGCAATCATTTCACAAAGTATACATATGTCAAATCATGTTATACACCTTAAATGTATACAAGTTTATTTATTTGTCAATAAAGCTGAATAAAAAGGGGGGGGGAAGGAGGACATTATAAGCAATTATACTCCAACAAATTAGATAATTAAAAAAACATTTAATGTTTATTTGTTTTGAGATAGAGAGAGACAGAGAGTGAGCAGGGGAGGGGCAGAGAGAGAGGGAGACACAGAATCTGAAGCAGGCTCTGGGCTCTGAACACAGAGCCTGACGTGAGGCTAGAACCCATGAACCACGAGATCATGACCTGAGCGGAAGTTGGAAGCTTAGCCAACTGAGCCACCTAGGTGCCCCACAAATTAGATAGTTTGAGTGAGATGGACAAATTCTAAATCTCTATCTCCAACATTGAGCTCGAACTCACAACCCTGAGATTAGGAGTCTCATGTTCCACTGACTGAGCCAGCCAGGCACCCCTGAAATGGACAAATTGTAAAAAACAAACAAACAAAAAAACAACAACCCACAAATAATCAAACTGGCTCAAGAAGAAACTGAAAATATAAACAGGCCTGTAACAAGTAAAGACATCTGATTAATAATTTAAAACTTCCCACAAAGAAAAGTTCAGTCCCAAATAGCTTCACTGATAAATTCTACCGAATATTCAAAGAATTATTACCAGTTGTGGTAGATCAAATAATGGCGCCCCAAAGAGATCCATGTCTTAATTGGAAGAACCTATGAATATTAATTTACATGGCAAAAGGGATTTTGCAGGTGTGATTAAGTTAATAATCTCGAGATGGGGAGATCATTTTGGATTGTTGTATAATCACAAAGGTCCTTATGAGAGGGATGATGGAAGGTCAGAATTCGATCGCCATTCGATCGCCACGTGAGGAAGGAAGCAGGGTCCGAGAGAAGCTACTACTCAGTGGGCGTCAGGGATGAAGAAAGAGCTGTAAGCAGCTTCTAGCAACTGGAAGAGGCAAGAAATAGATTCTCTCCTGGGCCATCCAGAAGGAACCAGCCCTGCCTTACCTTGATTTTAGTCCTTTAGACTCATTTTGGATTTTTTTTTTCTTAAATTTTTTAATGTTTTTTATTTATTTTTGAGAAACAGAGAGAGACAGCGCAAGCAGAGGAGGGTTAGAGAGAGAGGGAGGCACAGAATCTGAAGCAGTCTCCAGGCTCTGAGCTAGCTGTCAGCACAGAGCTCCATGCAGGGCTCAAACCCACGAACCGTGAGATCATGACCTGAGCCGAAGCCGGCTGCTTAACCAACCGACTGAGCCACCCAGGCGCCCCTCATTTTGGTTTTTCAATCTCCAGAATTATAAAAGAAGTTTGTGTTATTTTAAGCCACTAAGTTTGTGGTAACTTCTTACAGTAGCAATAGGAAACTAATACACCAGTCTTCCACAAACCCTTCTAAGAAACAGAAGAGGAAGGAACACTTCCCGATCATCGTACGAGGCCGGTATTACTCAGATACCAAAACCAAACAAGGACATCCCAAGAAAAGTATCCCTTTTAGACCCCAAAATCCCAAGCAAAATGCTATTGGACACAATTTAGATAGAAAAATCCTGACCAAAACACTGGGAAACTGAATCCAACCGTATATATAAAGGATTATACAGCACGATCAAGTGGGCTCCGCCCCAGGAGTGCAGGGATGGTTTAACGTCCTCCACAGAAGACAGCTCGCGGAGACTTCGGACTGCTCTCCTTACAAGTGCTTACGAGCGTGGTCCTCAGCTGACCACCGTGGATTTCAGGACCGCTAAGAGTGGCTCCCTGTGCCTCCACTGCTTGTACAAACAGTGTGGTCTGTGTCAAACACGTGCTTTCCTTCTGGGCTCAGGTTTTGGTACATAACCAATCCCATTAAAAATCTTGGGCCCTGAAGTTATCGAATGAACTTCCCGGGTAGACAACGTCTCACTCCTGTTGCCATGACTTGGAGGAATTAGGTGTTTCCTACGTTGACTCTACTGGGAGAGCATTCTGGAAGCTTGTAGCTGATTTCCTCTGGACTTTGCCCCATGGGCTGTTTCCCTCTGCTGATTTTGCCCTGTATCCTTTCACTATAATAAAACCTAGCTGTGAGCATGACTGTATGCTGAGTCCTATGAATCATCGATCCTGAAGGTGGTCATGAAGAACAACAAATTCACCTTCAGTTCATGTAACAGGTCATATTAATAGAATAAAAGACAAATTCACCTTCAGTTCATGTAACAGGTCATATTAATAGAATAAAAGACTAAAAAAAAACCCCGCTTAATTATCTCAATAGATGCAGAAAAAAGCATTTGATAAAACCTAACAGCCTTCCATGACAAAAATACTCAACAAACTAAGAATAGAAGGGAACTTCCACAATCTGATAAAGGGAATCTGTGAAAAACCCCTAGCTAACATCAAACTTAACGGCGAAAGACTGAATGACATTCCCCCAAGATCAAGAAGACAAAGATGTCCAATGTCACCATTTCTCTTTAATATTGTTTTGGAGGCTCTAGCTAGGGTAATCAGGCAAGAAGAAGAAATACAAGGCATCCAGCTTAGAATGAAATAAGTAAAATTATTTCTCGTTACAGATGAGATGATCTTGTACATAGAAAAATCCTAAGGAACACATCAAAAAACTATTAGAACTAATAAATGAGTTTAACAAGGTTGCAGGATACAAGATCAATATATGAAAATCAACTCTATTTCCATATGCCAGCAAGGAACATTCCAAAAGTGAAGTTAAGAAAACAATCCAGGGGCGCCTGGGTGGCTCAGTCAGTTAAGCAGCCGACTTCGGCTAAGGTCATGATCTCGTGGTTCATGAGTTCGAGCCCCACGTTGAGCTCTGTGCTGACAGCTCAGAGCCTGGAGCCTGCTTCAGATTCTCTGTCTCCCTCTCTCTCTCTGCCCCTACCCCACTCATGCTCTGTTTATCTGTCTCTAAAAAATAAATAAATGTTTAAAAAATCCAAGTTACAACAGCAACAAAAAGTATGAAATAATTAGCAGCAAACTTAACAAAAGATATGTATGACTGTACAATGGAAACCACAAAACATTGTTGAAAGGAATTAAATAAAATGTAAATAAGCGGAATATGTTTGTGGATTAGAAGACTTAACATTTTAAGATTATAATACACCCCCAATTATCTACAGAGTTAATACAATCTCTACCAAAATCCCAGCTGACTTTTTAAAATTTTGCTTTTTAATGTTTATTTTTGAGAGAGACAGAGACAGAGTGCCAGCAGGAGAGAGACAGAGAAGGAGACACATAATCTGAAGCAGGCTCCAGGCTCTGAGCTGACAGCAGAGAGTCCGAAGTGGGGCTAGAACTCGCGAACCGCGAGATCATGATCTGAGCAGAAGTTGGAAGCTTAACCAACTGAGCCACCCAGTCGTGCCCTCAGCTGACTTTTTAAAAGAAATAGGTGGGGCGCCTGGGTGGCTCAGTCGGTTAAGCGTTCGGCTCAGGTCATGATCTCACCATTCATGGGTTCGAGCCCCGAGTCGGGCTCCGTCCTGACAGCTAGCTCAGAGCCTGGAGCCTGCTTCGGATTCTGTGTCTCCCTCTCTCTCTGGCCCTTCCTTGCTCGCGCTGTCTCTCTGTCTCTCAAAAATAAATAAAAAACATTTAAGAACAATTTTAAAAAAGTAATTGGTAAGCTAATCTTAATATTTAAATGAAAGCGCAAGGGACCGAGAATAACTAAAACAATTTTGAAAAAGAAGAGAAGAGTAAGAGGATTCAAACTTCCTGATTTTAAAACTTGCGAGGTATTGACATAAGGATAGGCATATAGATCATTGGAAAAGAACTGACAATTCAGAAATAAATGGAACTGCTATGGTTAGCTGACTTTTCACAAGGGTGCCAAAACGATTCGATGAGAGAAATAAAATCTTTTAAGAAATGGTTCTGGGACAACTAAATATGCACATGCAAAATATTGAAGTTAGACCCACACGTCATACTGTACAGAAAAGTTAACTCAAAATGCGTCCTAAACCTAAGAGCTAGAACTATAAAAATCCCCAGAAGAAAAACAAGAGTAATCTTCATGACCTCAGGTTAGAAAACAGTTTCTTAGATATGATACTAAAAGCATAAGCAACCAAAGCATACACAGGGAACTTCATCAAAAATGTAACCCTTGTGTTCCAAAGCACACTATCAAGAAAGTGAAAAGATACCCCACAAAATGGAAAAACAATTTGCATATCTTGTTTCCGGAATACATAAAGAGCATTTACATCTCAATAATAAGAAGACAAATTATTTAATTTTAGGGGCTCCTGAGTGGCTCAGTCGGTTGAGCGTCCAACTTTCTCTCAGGTCATGATCTCATGGTTCATGAGTTCGAGCCCCACACCGTGCTTGCTGCTATCAGCTTGGATCTTGCTTCAGATCCTCTGTCTCCCTCTCTCTCTCTCTCTGTACCTCCCCTGGTCGCATGCCCTTTCTCAAAAATAAATAAACATTTAGGGGTGTCTGGGTGGCTCAGGCAGTTAAATGTCTGACTTTGGCTCAGGACATGATTTCACGGCATGAGTTTGAGGTCCGTGTTGGGCTCTGTGCTGACAGCTCAGAGCCTGGAGCCTGCTTCAGATTCTGTGTGTCCCTCTCTCTCTGCCCCTTCTCCACCTGCATTCTGTCTCTGTCTCTCTCTCCCTCTCAAAAATAAATAAACATTAAAAAATAAATTAATTAATTAACATTAGTTTTTTTTAATTTTAAAATGAACAAAGGACTTCTGTAAATATTTCTCAAAAGAAGATACACAGGAGTCCCTAGCTAGTTGAGTCTGTAGAGTGTGTGACCCTTGATCTTGGGGTCATAAGTTCAAGCACCATGTTGGGTGTAGAGATTACTTAAAAATAAAAAATCTTTAAAAAAAAGTGCAAATCAACAACAAGGGCACGAAAACACTCTCAACATTATTAACCATTAGGGAAATGCAAATGAAAACCACAATGAGATACTGCTTCACACCCACTAGGATGGGTGTAATCAACATAGATTAGACAAGTATTGGGGCGCCTGAGTGGCCCAGTCGGTTAAGCGTCTGACTTCAGTGCAGGTCATGATCTCATGGTTTGTGGGTTCGAGCCCTGCGTCGGGCTCTGTGCTGACAGCTCAGAGCCTGGAGCTGCTTCAGATTCTGTATCCCCCTCTCTCTCTGACCCTCCCCTGCCTGCGCTGTCTCTCTCTGTCTCTCAAAATAAATTTTAAAAAATAAATAAGTAAAAAAACAAGTATTGGTGAGGATGTGGAGAAACTGGAACCATCACACACTGATGGTAGAAATGTAAAATGGTGCAGCACTGTGGAAAACAGCGGGGTGGATCCTTGAGA
Source organism: Helogale parvula (assembly GCA_004023845.1). NCBI lineage: Eukaryota > Metazoa > Chordata > Mammalia > Carnivora > Herpestidae > Helogale > Helogale parvula. The sequence goes on from PJEM01010947.1 coordinate 11,055, forward strand.
AGTTAAACATGGAGTTGCCGGGGAGCCTGGCTGGCTCAGTTGGTAGAGCTTGCAACTCTTGATCTCCAGGGTATGAGTTCAAGCACCACATTGGTTGTAGAGATTACTTAAGAACATAAACAAAAACAAACTATAATCCTTAAATTTCAAAATGTATATATTTATATATATTTTTAAAACCCCGGGGCGCCTGGCTCAGTCGGTTAAGCGTCCGGCTTCGGCTCAGGTCATGATCTCATGGTTCGTTGGTTCGAGCCCCGCGTCGCGCTCTGTGCTGACAGCGAGCTCAGAGCCTGGAGCCTGCTTCAGATCCTGTGCCTTCCTCTCTCTCTGACCCTCCCCTGCTCACACTGTCTCTGTCTCTCAAAAATAAATTTAAAAAACCCACAAAAAAAATTAAAAAAAATAAAATCCCATAGAGTTGCCGTAATGACCCCGCCATTCCACTCTTAGGTTATATATTCAAAAGAAATGAAAATGTCAGTCTGCAGAAAAACCTATATGAATATTCACAGCAGCATTATTTATAATATCTAAGAGTGGAAACAACATGGACGTCCATCAATGGATGAACGGAGAAACGAAATGCGGTATACCCACACAGTGGGATGTTATTTGGCTATTGAAAGGAATGAATGACCGGTACAGGCTACCAGGTGGATGACCCTTGACAACATAATGCTAAGTGAAGAAGCCAGACACAAAAGGTTACATATTGTATGGTCCCATTTATATGAAATATCCCAAATAGGCAGATCCATAGACATAAGAATCAGATCAGTGGTCGTCAGGGCCTGGACGTTAGGGTGGGGGGAAGTGGAAAGTGACTGCTAACGGGTATGGCGCTTGGGGTGATGAAAATGTTCTAAAATTGACTGTGGTGACGGTTGCACCAACTCTGTTGCTCTACTAAACGCCACCGAATTGTATGCATCCTCTTAAGTGGGTGAACCGTACGGCTTGTGAATTACATCTCAATAATGTTGTTAATAAAAAAACGTCAATGGGACAGCTGGGTGCGCTCCCTCAGAGTGCTGGAGCAGGAGAAATAAATTGTCAGTTATGGGGCAGCGGATGGATGGCGGTGGTGAGCGCCTTCCTCATTGGAGGGAGGGAGGGAGAGAAGCGGGATTCAGAAAGGAGGCTAAATAGGAGCAGCCAATGGTAAAGAAGAAACCCATGTGGTGTGGACCAGCTGAGCTGAAAGGAGAGTGTTGTGGGAAAGGAGGATCAAGTTTGTCAAAGGCGCTGAGCCGGCAGAAAGTTGCAGGCAGACTGTCCTGCATTTTTGGCAAAAAACAAAACAAAACAAGTCCACAGTGGGCTCTGATGATGCCTCCCTGAAGCAGAAGAGGGTCCAGGGAGGTTGAAGGAGTAGGAAAAGAAAGCACAGAGCTTGTCCAGCACACCGGGGACAATCTCAGCTCTGCCACTCATTGCCTACGTGACCTTAGGAAAGACACCTGCTTCTTTAACTCCCGAATGAAGAAAGTAGTGCTGCCTTTCTGGGTTGGTGAGATCAAACATCGGCCTGTCCAAACTTCCTGACACTGATGGGCACTTCCGTTGTCAGAAGCTCTAGGTCCTGGGGCGCCTGGCTAGCTCAGTCTGTAGAACGTGTGACCCTTGATCTCAGGGCCAGGTGTTCGAGCCCCGCACTGGATGGAGTAGAGCTTATTAAAAATAAATAAGTAAAATGTGAACAATAATGATAAATTATCATTGAAATAAAAAAAAGAGAAGCGCTACCTCGAGACAGCCAGCCAGCTGTGTGATCTCCGACAGTTTCCCAAACCTCTCTGAACCTCAGTTCTCCGAAGGTTCAGGGGAACATTAGTAAAAGCGACCTCACTGACCCGTGGCGAGAGTTAGATCAGAAACCCACGAGTTAAACATTGGCAGGGCGCCCGGCACATCAGAGCTCTAGGAAGAGCGGGCTGTTCCCTTGAGCTTTCAGCCCTTGTCCCGATGTGCGCTCTTGTGGGTGACCACCAGATAGTAGTGGGGGCAGTGGGGAGCAGCTCCCCCACACCACGTTCCTGCAGGGCTGGCTGGGCCTCCTCAACAGCCGCTCAGGTCTGCCGGGCCAGGAGGCTTCAGAGCGGGGCTCTGGGCCTCAGCTGTAGCAGGGGGAGTGCGCGCAGGGGGGGGAGCCTGCAGCCTTCGCTAGCTTGCATTGGCTCCCAGCCTGGCAACATGATCGCCCCCTTGACCCCGAGAGGGAACAACTGCACCGGGGCCATCCCATGACTGGTGTCCCGCGCACACACGTCCCGCTTAACCTTGAGCAGCTGCGCCAGCCACCCCAACAGCTGGGCCCCGCTGGCCATAAATCACCCACGACACAAGACCGCCAGCTCCTGGCAGTGGGGGTGGGGCAGGGGCGCAAGCAGGGGCTCAGAAACACGCCCCCTGGCCCCCAAATCCCACCCATTCCATTCAAGCCAAGGGTGGCAGCTTTGACTCCTTGAGGGCAAACTTTTCTTAAACGTCCAGAGGCCTTTCGACCTGATAAGACAGGAGCGATGTGGACAGACAGGGAGAGGCTCCATGGAGAAGCCACGTTGGAAACTGGGAAGTGTGACACAAAAGTCACGCGTTCACACACACTGTGGGGGCCGTGGGGACGGAAGGCGCGCTCGCTCTCCGGCCCTGGGCTCCACTTCGCTCGTGGCCTCTCCCTTCGGCCCCAAAAACCGGAGCGCAGGGGAAGCCGGCTAATCCACGGGTTCCCCGAACACAGGGCCGCGGAGCCACAGCCCGGGGACCGGACACACACCCAGGGCTGTGTGAGCGCGGACGCCAGAAGACAGCCTGGATTGTTCCCTTATCTGATGAAAGTGAATTCCAGGCAGCTCACCCACGTGTTTATTTTGTTCCTGTGTGATTTGTCTAGAAATGTCTGAAATGGCATTTTTCTTCTTCACATGGTGATGGGCAGCAGAAAGGAAAACAGTATTGATGGGTTACTTGCCATTGATTTGAAATGGCAAAGAGTGGGCAGTGGGTGGAAGCACACGAGGGTGTCGGCCTTATTCTGGTAACTTCGCGGGGCCTTTACATCCTCAAAACACTGGACAGAGGAACGCGCGCACCGTTTGCACCTGCTCCGGGCTGCTGGGATGACTTGCTTGCAACCGTCCTTGGCAAAAGGAACCTGTCGGGTCAGGATAATGGGGTGGTGGCGACCGGACAGCTGACATTCTGTCGTCCGCCAGAGACTCACTGTCACAAGGGGTGTGTCCGCCCCTCTCACCAGGCTGTAAGCTTACGGTGTGCGCACTTTTCTGCGTGTTATACTTCAATAAAACATTGACTTGAACAAATGTTTGTGAATGATACCATCTTTTCTGTAAACTATAAGACATTTCAAATATACCCACAGGGCGAAAGGCGCTCTAGTCCAGTTCCTCTGATGAGGAAGGGAGGTTCGGGAAGAAACCAATCACTGGGGCCCACTGAGTCAAAGGTAGGACTGGAACAGAGAGCTGGAAACCTCGATTCCATCGCACTGAACCAGGTGATCTCTCTGCCTGAATTAAGAAATCTAGTACAGTTATGGTTTTATTGAGTTCTAAAAGAGTAGCGATAGGGCGCCGGGGTGGCTCGATTGGTTGAGCCTCTGACTGGCTCAGGCCATGATCCCCCTGTTCATGGGTTTGAGCCCCTGCTCAGGCTCCGTACTGACAGCTCAGAGCCTGGAGCCTGCTTTGGATTCTGTGTCTCCCTTGCTCCCTGCCCCTCCCCCACCCAAGATCTGTGTCTCTCTCTCTCTCTCTCTCTCAAAAATAAACATTAAACCTTTTTTTAGAAGATTAGTGATAACATCTTTTCTTGCATCTTTTTAAGTTTAAAAGATGTTATTTAGTTTCTGGCTATATGTACAAAGCTACAAAATTCAAAAGATAAAAAAAAAGACAGACAATGGGAAGCCTCCTCCTCCTCGTTTCTCAGAGACCCAACCCCCAACGCCAGGCGCCACTGCAGAAACTTCTGTGCGTCTTTCCAGAGATAGTCTGCATAATAGACATGCTCCTTTCTTATTTAAACAAAGGGGAACACGCTGGACGCACCATTCTACATCTGGTTCCTCCTGCCTATTAACACCTCCTGCATCCTGTTCACTGTAATACGCTTTGCCTCTTTTAAAAGGCTACAGAGGATGCCTTCATATGAACTATTCATTCATTTATAAGTGATCTTTTTTTTTTTACATTTATTTATTTTTGAGAGACAGAGAGAGACAGAGCATGAACAGGGGAGGGGCAGAGAGAGAAAGAGACACAGAATCTGAAGCAGGCTCCAGGCTCTGATCTAGTGGTCAGCCCAGAGCCCGATGTGGGGCTCGAACCCACGAACTGTGAGATCATGACCTGAGCCGAAGTTGGATGCTCAACCAACTAAGCCACCCAGGCGCCCCTATAAAGTGATCTTTACAACCAACATGGGGCTCAAACTCACAACCCTGAGATCGAGTCACACACTCCACCAATTCAGCCAGCCAGGCGCCCCTCACATGAACTACTTAAACACATCCCCTATTAGTAGAAATCTGGACTGTTTCCAGTAAGTTGCTTTATATCAATGCTGCAAAATACAGACTTTTTCACGTTATTTTGTATAAATGTATGCAGGTCATAGGATCAATTCCTAGAAGCAGAATTAGTGGATCAAGGACATGTCCATTTTAAGTTTTAACAAATATTGCCAAATTGCTGGCTACAAATTGTCCCATTTTACAGTCTCCCAAGCAGGGCACGGAGCACCTGTTTCCCTACATTCTTGCGGCACAGCCTTATCAAACTCTTTGGACTTTGCCAACCCGACAGATTTAAAAGGATGTTTCAGGCTAATTATGACGTATGTTTCTCAGATTATGAGGGAGACTGAGCATTTCCACTTTTGTTTGACTCATTTATTTTTTCACTGTGAGAAGCGTCCGTCTGTCCTCACTCCATCTGTCGATTCCATTTTGTATGGGGTCCTTGGTTTTGCATCATCAAATTTGTATTTAGAAAACATAACTTGTAAAACACATTGAGACAATATAATGCATAGTGTGAAAAAATTCCTACCCCTTCAGCACAAAAATCAGTTATTGGGGGTGTGGTCCCATGATACTCTTTTCCATTTTTCCATAGACATACTTTTATTTTTTCACATTGTGACAAATAATAATATCTACCATTTATTCAGGGGCGCCTGGGTGGCGGAGTCAGTGAAGCCTCTGACTTTGGCTCTGGTCATGATCTCAGTGGTTCGTGGGTTCGAGCCCCGCATCAGTCCGGCTCTGTTGAAACAGCTCAGAGCCTGGAGCCTGCTAACGATTCTGCGTCTCCATTTCTCTCTGCCCTCTCCTGCTCACGCTGTCTCTCCGTCTCAAAAACAAATAAACGTTAAAAAACAAAACAGTGTTTATGGAAGACTTCCTGGGTGCCAGGCGTTGTAGCAAACAATAGTAGGGGTATGTGAAATTTCTAGTTCTGCTTTTTCACATCATGTAGCAGGGGTGGTTTCATGTTGCAACACTGTCTTTATGAATCTCATCTGTGATGGCCGCTTCACACGCTGCGGCGACAGTGTGTCCTATCATGTAATTAGCCGTCCTTAATTGTTAACTTTCGGTTGCTTCTGTTGCCTTATAATTTCCGATTAGGACACCCTTCAAAACTCTTTTAAAAATTAAATATTTACATTGATGTCGTCCATTGCATCTTACTTTAATGTCAAATAAACCTCCTTAAAGTATTTATAAACATTCAATCATTGTACAAATGTGTGCCTGTGAAATAGAAGGAAATAAAATGGCAAAAGTAACCGGTGGCTGTGAGGGGCTCACAGAAACACACACGCACCTGTATGCACACACGCGGGCCCTGCACACGTACTGCTTACTGCGGCCGCTTCCCCATTTGATGGAAACTTTACCCAAGATTCAAAATTATGGATGGAAAATTGTATCACTCGACTTGCTGCAGGAAGGTTTCATTTAATACAAACTCTATTCGTAAGCACTTTAAAAGCTAAACCAAGATACATACATCTAAGTGTGACTTGTTCCTCAATATCAATATAAAAAGCAAATGTGAGGGGCGCCTGGGTGGCTCCGCTGGTTAAGCATCCGGCTTTGGCTCAGGTCACGATCTCACGGTTCATGAGTTTGAGCCCTGTGTCGGGCTCTGTGCTGACAGCTCAGAATGTGGAACCTATTTTGGGTTCTGTGTCTCCCTCTCTCTCTGACCCTCCCCTGCTTGTTCTCTCTCTCTCTCTCTCTTAATCTCTCTCAGAAATAAATAAAACATTAAAACAATTAAAAATAAAATAAAAAGCAAGTGTGATTTCCCTTCACATACCAGAAAACTGTAATGAAAAGAATTACTTTGGCCCTATACTGCCTTTAAAAGTGTGGTAGTGAAAGTGAGTGGCCACCGTTACATGTGTTTATATATGTAAAAGGTTGTTTTACAAAAAGGCTTCTTTTCTTTTTAATTTTTTAAAGTTTATTTATTTTGGGGCACCTGGGTGATTCAGTCGGTTAAGCATCTGACTTCAGCTCAGGCAGTGATTGAGCAGTTCAGGAGTTCAAGCCCCACGTGGGGGCAAAACATTTGGGGAAGAATTTCTGGGGTCCACCTGTGTAGTGAGCTTATCGCAAACTATGTAGCAGCACCTTTGTTAAAGGCCTTGACCTCTGCCCAGCCAATGTCAGAATTCAGCCTAGGCCAGATCTTTCTTTCTCCCTTGTAATCAAACAGAGCAGAACTGATGTTGGATGTGGGCAGGCACAGATCTAAAGGGGCTGCTCATATTGGAGGTTAATGTTCATCTTCTTCATGGACAGACATCAAAACTACGGGGACAAGGTTACCAAGCAACACGGAGACACAGACACACACACACATCATTGTATTAAGCAGCTGATTCCCCACTCCCATGTTACAGAGCATTTTTTTACTTAAAAAGTGGTCAGTTCCCAGAGTGTGAAACAGAAGGCAAGAGAATTCTGAAGGAAATAGGGAACGAATACCATCAGTGCAGGGAGCGTTCTGGTCACTGTGCCACAGTGAGCTCGCGAGGGAGGGCGCATCACTCCCTCCTAGTGCAGGAAGGGCCCGACTCTTGCCGACACACCTGGAGGCGGGGAGCCAAGACCCCGTAATCCTCAGTTCTGCGGAGGGCGGCACCCTGCCCCTCTGAGCAGGGGCGCGTGCAGCCGTGTGGGCATTTCTTTGCCTCACTGGTGACCGATGCCCAGCACCGCCGGGTCCTTTTATCAAAGGGAATCACCCAGCTCCTTCCAGAGAAAATCCTTCGCACTCGGGATTTTGCTTGACTAGATAAATCCGTGAACATGCTGTAGATTGTAGCTTTCTCTCTGTTGTGGCTCTGAGGTTTTATCACTAACAAATTTGGTTGCCAAGGCAACCGTGCAGCAGAGTTTAGTCTCCTGACACCCATCCACCTAGGCTGGCTTTTGATCCACGCAGGCTGGCTTAAGTGGTAGGAGTCTGAGGTTGTATTAGGGGTTTTGTGAACTGTTACCATTAAATCCCCTCCCCCTCAAAGAAACCACTGAGAAATGACCACTCAGTGGCAGTTAAGGGTCATGCTTTCCCCTTCTATGTCCAGTTCCTTCTCCGTCTTCCTCCCTGCCTACTAGGCAAGTGCAGAGAACATCAGAGGAAGAGTCGGGACAGGAATGCGGGACATGGTGAGGCTCAGCCATGGACCGAGGGGTGACCTTCCACCCTTGCGTTGCTCTTCATAGCTTGCTTGCTGATGTCATTGGCCCAAGGTCACAGTTTGGGTGGCAGAGCCAGGCCCCAAGTTCTGTTGCCATTTCCACCGTGCCGAGCTGGGGAAGCTGGGGAATTACGGAGGAGGTAGGCCTCCAGGGAGCACGGAGAGCAGCACTGGATTGCCACGCGGCTGCATTACTCAAGGCGCCAGGCCATGGAGCCGGCCAGCTTCCTTTAACGACAGGTCCCTGGAGTCCAGACTCACAGAACCCAGTACCCCCCACACTGTGTTGAAATATTCCAGTGCTTGTGTGCCTCCCTATAGTGGAGACCTGCCTTTGTTTTCCTGACATCTCTCTTTCCCCTGGGAACTGACTCCATTTCATCCCGTGATGGGATGCCCACCACAGGGCCACCTAACTGTGGGACTGGGCCCTGCAGTCAAGGTTGGGACGGGAATGGTGCCCCCATCTCCCCTCCAGAGTGACTGGTCAGATGGACATGCAGCCCAAACGGTTTTTCCCAGTCCATCTTGCTGTAGGGACACCAGGAGAGACAGCCTTCTTCTTTCAGGCTGTGACCTTTAATGGCGGAGGCTGCCTTCCCCACCAGGTAAATAAAGATAATCTGATTGTGGCCGAAGGGAATGTGACAATCGCACAAAGAGAAGTAACAATGAGCAGAGTCGAGAAATGGAGAGTCATACCCGCTCCGTGCCATCTGGCCTTGTCTGCAGCCAAGACCTCCCTGGGCTTTGCTGTGATCGATACGTGATCACCTAAATTCTGCACCAGTTCCTGATTACGGTTCAAGGTGAAGGCCAGGTATAGCTCTTCTGGCTAGGTTCCAGAGCTACTGCTTATTGGAATTGTCAGTTACCAACTGTTATCTAGATAAGTAAAAGGACCCAGCATCAGTGAGTAAGTAGAACATAATACTAAAAGGGGCACCTGGGTGGCTCAGTCGGTTAAGCATCCAACTTCAGCTCAGGTCATGATCTCACGGATTGTGAGTTCGAGCCCCGCATTGGGCTCTGTGCTGACAGCTCAGAGCCTTGAACTTGCTTCAGATTCAGTGTTTCCCTCTCTCTCTCTGCCCCTCCCCTGCTCACTCTGTCTCTCTGTCTCTCAAAAATGAATAAACGTTAAAAAAAACAAATTTTAAAAAAGGAGACCGCTTCCATCCAAATGCCCACAGAGAACACTTCCAGCCTTTCTCTCTCTCCCTCCCTTGCTCTCTCTGATGGGAAGAGGAGTTAACCTAAGGTTTCGAGCTTGACAATCACTATTTGTAGGTGGCTTCACTTTAAAATGCTCGGCAGGCACCCATTCCCCTTCCGTCTGCCTGTGGGATGTGGCAGGGCTCCCTCTCTTACAGCTTTCTTACCTCCCCGGGTGGACGCCGGGGGGGGGGGGGGGGGGGGGCCCCCCGCTGTCTTCAGTCCTGGCGCGGACAGCAGGGAGGCCGGACTCAGCCACACGCCCGAGCCAAGTTCTCAGCGCAGTTAGCCAAAAGCCCTGGGTTATAGTTCTGGTTTGCCCAGGCTGTCAGAATACTTTTCTCACATACTACAGTAACGTATGAAAATTATGGTACACGGGCCTTGCAAATACAGGAAAGGGAGATGGAGAGAAAAACAGTGATTTAAATAATAGAAGCGATTCTACCGACCACCCAGCTCGGCGAATCTCTGGTCCAGTGTGCGGAGAGAGAAGACCGATCTCCTCTCTTCTCCAATTGACTCTGAGCCCATATACACGTCCCTTGCAGCATGGGCATCTCACCACTAAAAGTAACTCTACTGCCTAAGGACACGATTTCTCACGAAACATTAGCCTGCAGATACCAGCTAGCTACTTCCTCTGGCGCTCACCAGTGTTTTCTCCTTTTCTAAAGCAGGAGAGGAAACTGGTTGTGTTGGACTCACTGTGGGATGGGAAGGTCCCCCATGTGGCACCTGCCCGGGGAGCGTGAAGAGCAGATTTGAACAAAGACGCCCCTGAACTGAGGGCGTCCGCGCCTGCTCTTCATTTCCAAGTTAGCCTTTGGTGTCTGCTCTGAGAGTCAGGGCTCTGGAGGGGGGGGGAGGGGAGGAAGCATTCCAGGCCCCTAGACACTAAGGAACTTGTGCTCAGAGAGGGTGAAGCGTCCTGCCCACCTTCGCACCTCGAAGGCCTCCCTGAGGCACAGGCCCTGGTCCTAACCACGCGGCTCCCTCTGCGCCCTCGCTGAGCAGCTGGCTCCGTCTTGCGCTACAGAAGCACAAATCACGGAAGCCGGAGGCAGCAGGTAACCCTCCGGCCCTGGCAGGGTCACCAGTGAAGCTCCTCTCTGTCCAGCATCTTCAGTGGCCCGTCAGCTCACCTCTGTTCAGATACCTTGAGGGACACCGAGCTCATTACCTCTCTCCAGGCCACCTGTCTCACTGTCAGAGCTGCTGCCTTCTACTATAGGTCTTAGCTCCACCCTCTGGACCCTACCTACCTGTCTGCCAAATCCACAAGATGGTCTTTCACTTACCTGAGGCCTGTGCTCCCCCAGAGGCCTCATTTATTATTTATTATTGTTCTTTTATGTGCCCCATGCAGAGACACACACAGCATTACTACTGCCCTCAGAGTGCTGCTCACGGACTAGACGGGTGCTGCTGGCGGACACGGAAACCAACCAGCAGGTCGGTGAGGAGAAACCAGGGCCAGGGCGGTCCTGCAGCCAGCAGGTGCACAGTGGGAGCGGCAGAAGGAGAGACGCCTTCACCGATGCTTCCCCGGCACCCAACACAGCTCCTGGCACAGAGCTGGGGTTACGTAATGTTGAGGAACAGCCGAGCCAGTGATGCCAGGGAAGGCTGCCCTGGGAAGGTGCTCTCCAGGCTGGGCCTTGGAGGAAAGATCTGTATCAGGCTAGAAGACTGAGTCTGAAAACCCCTGGCTTTGTAAAATTTTGATTTACTTTCAACATTGAAAAACTCCGGGCACCTGGGCGGCTCGGTCGTGAAGCATGTGACTTTGACTCGGGTCATGATCTCAGTTAGTGGGAGTGCCGTAACCGGGGAGCAGGAGCCCTGCTTCTGGTGAGCTCCAACCCTGCTGCGGGGAAAACACGAGCTCTGGGGGAGCCCTGCTTCTCTCTCCCTCTCTGCCTCTTGCTCATTTGCACCCACAAAGAAAAGAAAAGGAAAGGAAAGGAAAGAAGAAAGAAAAGAAAAACTGGGCAATTTCCAAAAAGAAAGAAAGAAAAATGGGACCTTTCACAATAAAAGCTGGACTTGTAGCCTCTCCTGAAAACATAGATCTTGTAACACGGGGCTGACAAATCCTCTGGGTGACCACCTCTTTGTGCTGAAAAGCTGTGGCTCCAGGCATGCGCCACATCCTCCTCCAACCCGCTTCTACCGCTCACTTTCCTGCCTGGCCCTCGCGGACCTCTGTGCTGACTCTTGCGTAGAACCCGCCTCTCCGGCTGCCTCATTACTCTTATTTAGAAAGCTTTTAATTCAGGGATTTGGAGCTTGCAGGAGGAAGGAAGGACAGCCTCACAGAGATTTTGCAAACTACTCTTGTGTCCTAGAAAGACTCCCACTGTCCCCGCTCTCCCCACCCACTGTCAGAAGCCCAACCTCACCCTTGCCGCACTGGCAGTGCTGAAGTGTGGGACTTCCGCCCACGAAGTTCCCCTGATCCTGCAGGGAGATGTGTCGCCGCTTACTCTCATCTCACATGACGGCAGTCACGCCCCCTTCTTGCTAATCATCACTAGAGTCTGTCACCTAGCAACACCGCATCCAGTGAGACAGCAACCGCACACCAGTTCATTCATCCCTTCAACAGACATTGACTGAGCTGCTCCCACGCCTGGGACAGTCAGGAACTCAAAAAAAGATTCATTGCATGAATGAATGAAGATACAGGGATGAATGAGGCCCCAAAGGAGGTCACACTCTGGGCAGAAGAAAAACCAGATTAAATTTAAAAAAAGAGCTGTAATGCAGGCTATAATAGATGGGCGTATGCATATGTAAATTCCAAAGAAGAAGCTAGAGTCCTGGATGGAGAGGTCAGGGAAAGAAGAGGGGACCGTTCAACTAGGTCTTGAGGAGGAGCGGGAGTTTGTTAGGACAGGAAGAAGGAACAATAGAAACCACAGACCAGGGCAAAGGAACATCCCAGGGAAAGCCCTGAGGTATGGTACTGGGTGGCATGGCTGAGGCCACAGGCAAGTTCAATATCAACCAAGATTCCCAAAACCCATATCCACAAGGTTCAAGCCTGCCCTAAAATTCAGACAGCATATCAGAGATCTTTTGAGACGGGCCAGACACGCATCCCTCACAGCCTCGCTGGGCACAGGGACTGGTCAGGAGAATGTTTGCAGAATAAAGTCGAAGATGGAACAGAGACAGGAAGGGAAAACGGGGACCATGCCCATGCCACACGTAGGTCAAGAGGCTGCCTGGGTGAGTCCAAATACTTTCTGGCCTGTTTCCCTCCAGGTTGTTGGACAGCCCACAGGCCCTGCATGATCTGGCCCTGCCTACCTCAATCCTGCCCTGGCCCCCCAGTCCTGGGTGGGGGTGGGAGGAGGACAGGGGCTTCCTGACATTACTATCTCTGTGTTACCACAACGTTCCTCTCCTGCCTTTCCAGTCCCCCAATATCTGTTTAACCAATTTCTCCTGGTCATTCATTCATTCATTCATTGATTTCTCCTGGTCAGGGGCACCTGGGTGGCTCAGTCGGTTCAGCATTCAACTTCGGCTCAGGTCATGATCTCACAGTTTATGCCTTTGAGCCCCGCATTGGGCTCTGTGCTGACAGAGCCTGGAGCCTGCTTCGGAATCTGTGTCTCCCACTCTGTCTGCTCCTCCCCTACTCGTGCTCTGTCCCTCAAAAAATAAGTACACATTAAAAAAAATAAAATAAAGTAAGCAGGTAGATTTCTGTTTTCCTGACTGGAAATGAGTAAAGGAATTCATGAATGGAGACACAGACTGGCACGAGGGAAAAGGAGAACACACAAAATGAAGACGGGGAGGTAGGCCAGGCCAGATCACCCAGGGCCCGGGGGGCCGAGTGACAACCCAGAGGAGGGGCTCATGGGGCTGGGACCAGACTTCAGCACTGTCACCACCTTCTCAGCTCCTTGAAGCACCTGTCGTTCCTGTGTGCCCCCAGGCTTCCTAGGACAAGCGCCCAAGACCCTGGGCCCAAAGCCCCTTCTCTGATCACAGAACAGGACCACATGTCCAGTCTGAATGTGGGCACTGTGCAGGTGCCAGGAAGCCAGCACCCCCAGGAACAGTCCTCAAATGGCGGAAAGTGGAGGGGCGCCTGGGTGGCTCAGTTGGTTGAGTGTCCGACTTTGGCTCAGGTCATGATCTCGCGGTTCCGTGGTCAGGCAGAGCCTGCTTGGGATCCTCTGTCTCCCTCTCTCTGCCCCTCCCACATGCACTCCCTCTCTCTCACAAAAACAAATAAACATTAAAAAAAAATGGTGGGAGGTGTAAGTTAGTGGGTAAATGCCAAGCTTCCTCACTCCCGGAGTGGAACAGTCCAGAGGAGAGTCATGCACACCTAGACGGAGTCTGGGCCAGTGTCCAGCTGTCCGCAGTGGCAACTGTGCACTATGACAACCGCGCATCAACCACACCCCGTCCGTCAGCTTCCTCACCGGTCCTGGCTCACTTTCCCATGACTCTACGGGCTCCATGGGAGCATTTTCAAAATAAGCTACATGCTTTCAAACCCTTGCCTAAGGATTTGCAGTTCATGAAATCTAGAACAAGATGTTACCGGAGACGTTTCCCTCCAGGAAGTAAGCTCTCCCAACAGGATTTTGGAATCGGATCACGTGCCGGTCAGGTGGCAAACAAGGGCTCTGTTGCTGATGTGAAACGGGATGGAGAGAACCCCAAGCATGCCTGGCCAGCACCGTGACTAGGACTCTAACTTTTGGTGCGCTGGAATCGGGGACAGGTAGAAGATGGAGTCTGCGACAACTCTATCATTTGAAAAATAAGGGTAGGGGTGCCTGGGTGGCTCGGTCGGTTAGAATGTCTGACTTCGGCTCAGGTTGTGATCTCACGGTTGGTGGGTTCGAGCCCCACATCGGGCTCCACACTGACAGTGCGGAGCCTGCTTGGGGTTCTCTCTCTGTCTCTCTCTGCCCCTCCCCTGATCATTCTCTCTCCCAAAATAAAAAACTTTAAAAAAAAGAAAGAAAAACACAAGGGGAATGGTTATTATAAGGATTATGAAGCTCTCTGTTGGTCTGTTCTAACTGCCATGAAGGCCCAGAAGGAGGAAACTGAATAGGCTCACGTCAGTCCACGATCAAGTCAAAGCACAGTATGAAAACCAGAAATCTCCATGGCGGCATCTAAAGAGACCTTCATCTCCGGTACCCAGAGCACAGACAGTGCTGAAAATCAGACCCAAGATGTGACTTATAAGTGACAAATGAGGCTGAAGTCACTGCTCCCTCCTCTGCTAGGGGTTGAAAAGGGAAGGAGGGGGCCCTGGGACCTCGCTGTGACATCTGAGTAGATTCAGCTGCGAACCTTAAATACCCAGATCACATGAACCATGGGGGGGGGGGGCAGAACCGGCCCCCTCACTTTCATGACGGGAACACAGCCTCTGTCACCTGGAGACCTCGCAAAGTCCTCACCAGAGGCCGATGTCCCGTGCAAGGATACCTGCCCTCCTTGAAATCTGCCCTTTCCTGCCCTCAGGATTTCTAGACCCCAAACTGGGGTCAAGTCCCACGAAAGAGCTTCAGAACCTAGCTAATCCATTCCAGCAGGAACAAGGCCATGCCTGGGAATGTGTCCGGAGAATAACGGATCAGGGAGGGTGGACTATGAGGCTGGAAAGGGAAGAGTTGATTGATTTGGGAAACCCTCTCATGATTCGGGATTTAACATTCTGGCAAGGAGTCCTGGGACCCCAGTTCTAATACTCTCCAGAATGGCCCCTTAAAGCTTGGAAACAAAGACACCCTACAGTAAATTAGGGAGAAACGTTGGACTTGCCTGGGCAGAGTGGAGAAAGGACTCAAAAAGCTGAGGGAGGTAAGCACATCAGAATGGATTTAAAACCAGAGAACCCGCCACAGATCACAACCTCCGGAAGACACTGTCTTCCCTAAAAGAGTCTGGAACGCACCAATGAGGGGTCACCACTGTTGAGGAACAGTGGTAGCCATCTTGTGGGCCGGCTTACAGAAGATTCGGCCACGGAGCCGGGCTCCTCAGTGCCAGTGTGGGTGACAGGAGTGGGGTGACAGGAGCGGCCAGGTGGGAGCACTTAATCATCAGAGACAAGCAAGATACGGTGACCATACTGGGGAGGAAAACTGGAAGGGCAATCAGACGGCCTTTCACGCAGAGATCTGTGGTGACTGATGGCATTAACCTGGGAAATCTACATTTCTCACCGATTTGGCAGACCTGAACTGGTTCTTCTGCCAGGACCCATCAAATGAAGAGGAAGCCAGGTTCCCTCAAGGAAGGACCCTGCAGTGTTGAAACAAGTACATCCAATAAGGGCTCCCTGATTCCTCCAGGAGCACTTTTGGTCATTTACCAGAATAAATGTTCACTATGGAACAGAGGAATACCCAGATCTTTTGAGGGCTGTTAGCTACAGGTCTGCGTTGACACTGATACCAGGAGACCCAAGTGCCATCACGGCCTTCTTGTTAGGATGGGGGCATTCGAGGGCGCCTGGGTGGCTCAGTCGGTTAAGTGTCTGACTTCAGCTCAGGTCATGATCTCACAGTTTGTGAGTTCAAGCCCCGCATCGGACTCTGTGCTGACAGTTCGGGGCCTGAAGCCTATTGCGATTCTGTGTCTCCCTCCCACTCCTCTCTCTCTCTCTCTCGCTCTCTCTCTCTCTCTCTCTCTCTCTCTGCCCCTCCTCCAGTTCTGCTCTCTCTCTCTCTCAAAAATACACATTCAAAAAAAAAAAAGAATGGGGTCATTTGGGAGCTGGCGATAAATGGAGTTATGGTCCTCTAACTATTTCCCACATCTCTGAGTGATCAGCATGAGTTTCTTTATCGGCCGGCAGAAGCACGCATTTATTTCTTGACTTGGGGAGTAAGAACCGCTATGTTGGGTAAAGACCAAGCAGAAGTTCCTGAAACTGTCAGAGTCCTTCCTTTGGCCAACGCAGCAAATGCAAAGCACTCCCACAGCCTAGATGACATGGC
Source organism: Helogale parvula (assembly GCA_004023845.1). Taxonomy (NCBI): domain Eukaryota; kingdom Metazoa; phylum Chordata; class Mammalia; order Carnivora; family Herpestidae; genus Helogale; species Helogale parvula. Next base: position 27,008 of record PJEM01010947.1, read on the forward strand.
AGAGATTAGTATCATGTTTCATTCACCGGGATAGCCAGTGGGCTCACCATAGCATAACCACACGGCAGCCCCCACCACAGCCGCGGTTCAGATGTTTGCTGGAATACGGCAACACAGCCTCCGGCACTCGGTGTGCTACTTAACTCTACTGCTTTCTATTACAATATAGTCCCGAAGAATCTCGATCACTTTGATGCTGAACCACATACCATAACTTGAAGCTTCTGGTCTGTGCTGTGTCTAAAAGCCACTGCTGTGGTGTGCATCTGCCCCAACTCTCTGTGGCAGGTCTGTCACTGCTCACAAGCCTGTGGCTAATATGTATTAATTCCTTCTTCCACTGCCCACTCCAGGCTTCTCTTGCCCACAGCCAGAGCTTCAACAGGTTAGCATTCTCTGCCTGACAGAGTGCGTCAAAACTTCATTTTTGAAGGATTTGAATTCTCTGTGGACCTGCTTTATTGGGGTTGTTTTTGATTTCCTATTAACTTTTAATACCAGGCATGCAAGTGGTAAGAGGTGCTGCATAGAATCCTCTGGGTTCCAGGGGCGCCTGGGTGGTTCAGTCGGTTAAGTGTCTGACTTCGGCTCAGGGCATGATCTCACAGTCCGTAGGTTCAAGCCCCGCGTCGGGTTCTGTGCTGACAGCTCAGAGCCTGGAGCCTGCTTCAGATTCTGTCTCCCTCTCTCTCTGCCCCTCCCCTGCTCTCTCTCTCTCTCTCTCAAAATTAAAATAAAGACATAAAAAAAAATTTTTTTTAAAGAATCCTCTGGGTTCCAGACATAGTTTTGCTGCACGCGTCGTAACCAACACTTTGATTTGGCAACTGAGGTGAGTCCTCCGGGCCAGCAGGGTAAGCTCTTTCTACACCAACTGAGAAATGCAAAATGTCCAGACTCTGATTCAGGGGAACCATAGCGGTGTCCCCTAATAATAGATATTCTCTCTTGGGAACTGAGACCTCCCATCAAGCTGAAAGTTGTGGGAGGAGGAATTAAAAGTTAGGTGTAATAATGAGGGGAGCAGTTCTGGACCTTTGAACAGCACCATTGATTTATTGATCACTGGTTCAAAGCATTGTGTAAGACAGACACCATCCTTTCACGGCTTTTTTTTTTTTCTTTCTTCAATTGGTGCCAGAACAGAATCTCCACCGTTTTTTCAGGGCAGCCACTTCCGCGCGATGGGGTACACAGGAATATTAGTGCGTTCTGTGCACACATGCTCCAATTCTTTCGCTAGGAAATTCTTCCCTTGCTCGGAAGCATTGCTGTGTGGAATACCACGCAAGTGTAGAAGTTTTTCCAGAAGTCCATGGATGATTGCACTGACAGAAACACTGCATGCAGAAGTGCCTGGGTGGCTCAGTCGACTAAGTGTCTGACTCTAGATTTTGGCACAGGGCATGATCTCAGGGTCACAGGATCGAGTCCCGTGTCAGGCTCCGCAATGAGCATGGAGCCTGCTTAAAATTCTCTCTCTCTTGGGACGCCTGGGTGGCTCCGTCAGTTAAGCATCTGACTCTTGATTTCTCCTCAGGTCATAATCTCACGGTTTGTGGGTGTGAGCCCAGCAAAAGGTTCTGTGCTGACAGCTCAGAGCCTGAAGCCTGCTTTAGATTCTATCTCTCTCTCTCTCTCTCAAAAATAGACAATAATTTTTTTTTTAATCTTGTTTGGGGTTTGTGGTTTTGAAATGTGCCTTGTCCTCGAGCCCCATATCTCTAGCTTTCTTCCTTCACATCAAAATTTCTTCAGCGATTAGCTTATTCTCTCAAGTCCCTCCTATTGGGCTTTCAGCTGTCACTCCTTTGAAACTGCTCTTGCCAAGGTCACGGAGGGTGTCCATGCCACTAAACTTGATGGTCGTTTTCTGTCCTCCTCTTCCTTGACCTCTCAGTGGCATTTCAGACTGTTGAGCCCACCCTCTTTCTTGGAACACTTTCTTCCCTCGACTCCTGAGAGACCACATTCCTGCTTTGCCTGCAAACACCCTGGTTACTATCCACACCAACTCCAGTCCGTGACTCTGAATACGCTACATGCTCTCAACTCCCAGATTTATAGCTCTAGTTCTACTCTCATGGCTGACAAGTCCCTTTAGTTTTATTTATTTTTATTAAATTTTTTGTCTTTATTTTATTTTGAGAGAAAGACAGACAGAGTGAGCAGGGGAAAGGCAGAGAGAGAGGGAGACACAGAATCTGAAGCAGGCTCCAGGCTCTGAGCGGTCAGCACAGAGCCCGACTCGGGGCTCAAACCCAAGGACTTGTGAGATCATGACATGAGCCAAAGTCGGACGCTTAACCGACTGAGCCACCCAGGCGCCCCTGACAAGTCTCTTTCAATGCCTCCCTTTGTGATATGTCCACTTGGATATCTAAGTGGCAGCTCAGATGTAACTTGGTGGACCCCTGTTTTGATTTCCCTCATTCTCCCATATCTGGTCCCCAGCGCAGTTAATAAAAGAGCTTCTCATTCTTTTTTTTCTTAATTTTTTTTAATGTTGTATTTATTTTTGATACAGAGAGAGACAGAGCATGAGAGGGGGAGGGGCAGAGAGAGAAGGAGACACAGGACCAGAAACAGGCTCCAGGCTCTGAGCTAGCTGTCAGCCCAGAGCCAGAGACAGGGCTCAAACCCACACACGTGAGATCTGACCTGAGCCGAAGCCGGAGGCTTAACCGACTGAGCCACCCAGGCTCCCCAAGAGCTTCTCAGTCTTGAAGGCTCTCTTTCCTTCAAGCTTTCTAAAGAATTGGCAAGTCTGGTCACTTCAACCTTCAATTCGTGCCCTGCATCAGTACACTTCTCACCAGGGCGCAGGCTCCTCTGTTCAGGCTTTTGGAGGGGGGAGGCCAACCTGGTGTCCCCAAAAAGCACAGCCTGGGCTTTCCTCCATCATTCCCTTTCCACACCTCCCATCCACCACTGTGTTCATCTCCATTTCAATTCCAATAAAGTTTTTATCTCCACTCCTTAATATTTTATCGACTCGGTTTTTAAAAACTTTTCTAAACAAACAATAGGCTTTTCCTCAAAATCAGGGTATTGCCAGGGGACTGCGGACGCAACTGAAACATGACCTGAGGCTGCAGGTTTCACAATGATGGGGAGGGGCTGTGCTTACTAAGCGAAGGAGGGACAGACCAGTCAGGAGTTCATAATTGTACCTGGGGGATGGGTACCTGGGGGCTCATTTTACCACCATGCCCTTTGTTTATGTTAAAAAGTCCCCAGAATAAAATGAAGTAGAGGGGCACCTGAGTGGTTGCCTCCCTTAAACAAAGGACTCTAGGTTTTGGCCAAAGTCACGATCTCACCTGGGACGGAGCCTGACAGCAAGAAGCCTGCTTGATATTCTCTCTTTCTCTCTCTGTCCCTCCCCTGCTCACTCTCTCTCAAAATAAATAAACTTAAGAAAAAAAAAAGTAGCAAACCCGAGGTTACTAAATCCTCTGTACCGACTTTTTGGTTAGGAACCCTTTCCCTGGGATACTGAAGTCAGACCTAGTTCCGGAGATCCGCAGCAGGGGGACTTTCCGGAGGGCTGGCCGAGCTAACGAGCAGGAGCGGGACGCCGCGAGCCTCCCCCTGCCGAGCGCCACCGGGCCAGGGACCGCGGGCGCGTCTACCCCGCCCTGCCCGCAGCTCCGCGCCCGGCCGGGCCCACACCTCCGCGGCGGCCGGGAGGACGCGGCCGGGGGCCGAAGCCCCGCCCCCGGCGAGGCCCTGCACGTGCCGCAGGGGGACCCCGGGCGCCTCCCTCCCCCGCCCCCCCGCAGGCACGTGACCGCCCTCCCAGGTCGGCGCAGGGCCACGACCGCCCCCCCCCCCCCGGCAGTGAGGGGACGCGCTGGGGCTCTGGGTCCCGGGGCCAGGGCGGGGGGGGGCTCGAGTTTCCGCCCTCACCAGGGTTAGAGAAACATCCCGGGGTGACCCACCCGCCCCGGCGCCGCCCCCGCCGCCCGGATCCTCGGCTCCCGGGAGGAGCGCGCGGCGGGGCCAGGTGGCCGGGTGTGGCCGCGCGCGGCGCCTCCTCCGCGGAAGTCCCTGCGCGCCGGCCGCCGGGCCGGGGGCCGAGCGGGGGGGCCCGGAGCGCCGCCTCCCCGCGCCCCGCCGCGCGACCTGCGCCCCCGCCCCGCGGCCCCTTTGTGTCTCCGGGGCTGGGGGAGCGAAGCGCTGGGGGTTTGTTTTCCCGTCCGAGTTCCCCTTCCCGGTCCGTCCTCCCAGCGCCTCCGGCCGGAACCCCGAGCGGGCAGCCCTCGCGGTGCGGCGACGAGCCCCGATCGTAGGAAAACAGACGCGTCCCGCCCGGGCTGCGGGAGCGTCCCCATCGCGCGCCACTTCCAGACATGGCGTCGGTGCCCCGACCCGGGCCAGGGCACGCCCGGGAGGCAGGTGTGACCGTAGGGGTCTGACCGCACAGGGCAGGGGGCAGGCGTGTGTGCTGGCGGGTGGGGGCCGCGGCCCGAGCCGCCAGCTTTTCAGTGCTGCGAGCGGGGCACCCCCGAGGGAAGGGCAAAGTTGCGGGTGGCGGTTGCGAGGAGACCCCACAAAGTAGAAGGTCGGGTTCGGGACCCGGGCGGCACGGTCGACGCATTCATTCCTTTGAACCACAGAATTGAGGAGCCTGCCGCTCTCCTCCTCCCCGTCGTTATTTTAGGGGCTTGGGGGCCGGGAGGAGGGAGGGTGACCGTAAGAGGTTCAGGGGCAGAGTAGACTGGACACTGCTTTGTAGAGGCAGGCAGCGCTTGCACACAGGATCTGCACGACCTCCGCCAGTCGCCCCTCTGCCTTGGATTCCTGGTCTGTGTAATGGGAATGGCGGGTTAAAATAGAGCATTTGTGCTTTGCACCCACCATGCTCATCAAAAAGCCTCGGCCTCCTTGCTCCCGAGGAAAATGCCGGTCACAAACGTGCCTTAAGACACTTGCATTTGGGCAGACCCAGTCACACGGGTTTTCATTCCTTTCTCCCATTAAACATTCTGAGGCTGCTGGCACCCGGCCGGAGCTGGGCGGAGGCTGCATGATAAAGACAGCAGGCTGGGCCTGGAGAAGCCAATAAAAAAGCAGCCACCTCTTTCCCTGGGGCCAGGAAGTGGGCCCTGGAAGATGCCGGAAGCCAGCCTGCCGGCCGGGCCCTCTCCTACCCCGGACCTTTTCGTGTATCAGGGCTGAGGGTCTCCAGGAGGTGCCTTGTACTTGTACTTTCTAGAAAGGCCACATGGCCTGAACACTGTTCCTCCAAAATGGTAGTGAGCCTCTGTGTGGACTCTGAGAAGCCAGACTCTGGTCCTTGGGCCCTGAAAGATCTTTTTTTCTTGACACCTCTGCGCTGTGGAGAGCTCTGAAGGAAACACGTTTCTTCCTCAAGTCCTGGGGTGTTCAGTGCCTGATGCCTTGGTTCTTCCCTCATTCAGTGTCAGCACTAGCCTCAGTTGGTCCTGTCCAAAGCCTGTCCCCGGGTGTTTAGTGGGTGAGTACTGAGCAAACAGATGTCTCCCCCTGAGTGCTCCCCAAAGTCATAACAAATGGATAATACCAGCTACCGTTTACTGTCTATGCGGTACCAGCTCGGTGCCCTCATGGAAGAGGGGACACGGCAGAACCCAGGCTGCACTCTGCCGTTGGATGGACTCTGGAGACAGCGAGCTTCCCATCCTGACTTGCGGGTCTTGCACAACCCCAGCCGTAGCTGCGTGGCGTATTCTCAGCTCAGGGGCCTGGACTGTCATTCTGGAAGCTTGTGGGGCCATCACTGCGGCCAGGGTCCGTCCAGAACCTACCGATTCAACCCCGAAACATTCCTTAAATCCACATCTCCCCTTTTGTCCCCTTTTGTCACGCAGAGCACCATTCCCCTCCCCTCTGCCACCTCCAACCGCCAGTTCTCCCATTTCAATCCGTCCCTAACCTGCGTCTTCTGAAAAAGCAGACGCCATCCTTCAAACCCCTGAGGAGTCGTCCCTCGCCCTCAGAATGAAGTCTCCACGTTTTCAGGTGACTTGCAAAGCTCTGGGCCACATTTTAGCCTGTTCCCCAGCCAGCCCGCTTCAGGCTTTAAGATGCAGCAAAAACGAAGCTCTCACTTCCTTGCCTGGCCACACAGGTGGGCCTTCCACCTGGGATGCACCCCCCTGCCTCCCCAGGTGCTCTCGGACCATAGTCCCCTGTTTGCTCTTCAGGTTCCTCTGCAAGGGCCGTGGGGTCCTTGGGAACGGGACCCCCCGTTACAGACTCCCTGCAGTCCAGCGCGGCATATGTCGAGTTGAATGAATGAAAGAATGAAGGAAGGGGCTCCAGTGAGTTTCCAAGACAGGCCCCAGGCCGGAGAAGACCAGGCAGGTCTTTTGGGGGCAGCTGTCCTGGCCACATGGGGGTCCCGGAAGCTCCGGGCCTTGCGGCAGAGAGCTACCCAAGCCCACCTAAGAAGGCCTGCCTTCCCCTTCCTTATCAGGGGCCTGCTCTTTTGACTGTTCTAGAAGACTGTCCTGCACCTCCCTGTAGCTTCACTGTGTGAAAACACCTGCGAGGTCCTATCAACCTTCTGCAGAGGATTGGGGGGGGGTGGGGACTGAGGTGGTTTAATATCAGCTAACGTTTGCCGCACACCAGGCTTCTGCTACAGGCTTTTCATGCAGAATCTCATTTAACCCTCACATTCCCATTTTACTGTTGAGGGAAATGCAGCACAGAGTTCAGGAACGGGAGGACGGAAGGTGGCAGGGCCAGGATTTGAACACAGGTTGTCTTACTCCGCTATGATTTGAATTTGGATAACCCGGTGGGCCTTTTCTTCACTCATTGGCTTGCAGGGGCCACGAGCCACCCGATGGTAAACTGGCCTTCTCCCCTCCCGGTGTGGTTTAGAAGCCAAGTCTGAGGGAATTTGCCAAAGCGACCTTGTTACCATGGCAACAGCCATGTCCCCGCATCTGCGATTTTGCGGGTGGAATTATCAGTCATATCTGCGCACACGTGAGCCTGAGAGATTCAGGCATCTCCAGAGTGGCTGTGCCTCTGGGGATCCTGGGGTGGTGGGTGGGGCCGGCCAAGGAGGGCAGAGCGGGGAGGGGCCCTGTGGACTTGTCTCCAGACCAGGCTCAGGTCCCCGTTACCCTCACTCGTTACCCTCACTCGGAGGCACCTTCCGAAACGCAGAGCGTGCAGAACAGTGACCATCACGGAGCCGCTGCTCTTCTACTTGGAAACCGTCAGCGGCTCCAACTCCTCTGCCCCGCTGATGACCTCGTCGTTTGGAACAAACAGAAGGTGGACTGACCATCGTGCCTCTTTTCCTCGTTAACAACAAACCTCTAAACTCTACCCCTGCAGTTTCTCTCTCCCACCCAGACCCGTTCTCCCCTCAACCCACGCCCGCCTCCACTGCCCACCGCTGACCCAGCACGGACATACCTTAAATTTTCACCTTGACAGCTGTTAACAACTCTC
>PJEM01010947.1:34565-58191 GCA_004023845.1 Helogale parvula
GGGGGGTCCCGTGGGGGAGGGAGAGAAGAGGCTTGGGGGCTGGGCAGGGCGGGAGCCTGGAGGGCACCTCACACCTGAGGCCCCAGGCAATGAATGCCGGGCCCACCGGGGCAGCAAAGGCAAAAGAGTTCTAACTTGCCCACGTCACTCCGGGCTGACCAGGAGAGCCCTGTGTCCGGATCGCACGCTCCAGCCATGGTCTCCTGTTGGGAAAGGCAGGACTGGGTTTAAGCCTTAAACAATGTGAAACCCTAGCGAAAGGCCAAATTCACAGCACAGAAAGTTTCCTGAGGCTGGAGAACGGCCACCCCAGGCCTCCCTCCCTTGCTGCTTCTCCCTAATCCACCCCAGGGGACCTGGGTTCCTCCAGCTCCTCCCCATTAACTTAGACACTTGGACTTTATTATTTCTTTCAAAGTACATTGGAAGATTGATATACAGTGGAATGGAGATTAACATGTAAAGTCACTGAAACACTGGGACTAATTTAATAGTAGGTAGAGAGCATAATAAGAATTCCGTCCTGCGTGGGGACATTACAGCCAAGGGAAAATGGGTGAGCTGTATTTACATATACCAATCAGGAGCGACCTCTAAAATACAATTAAATAAAAGAAGGCTCAAGGATAGCTGTGGAGTATGATTCCACACATTAAGGGTCTCAGGGTTTTGGGGGCGCCTTGGTGGCTCAGTTGGTTAAATGTCCGACTTCCGGCTCAGTTCATTCATGGGTTTGAGCCCCCTCAGAGCCTGGAGCTGGGAACCTGCTTCAGATTCTGTGTGTCTCTCTCTCTCTGCCACTCTCCCACTCATAGTCTGTCTCCCTCTCTCTCTCAGAAATAAACAAAACATTAAAAAAATTTTTTAAAGGGCCTCAGGGTTTTTCATCTGTTAAATGAAGATAAAAAATAGTGCAGCCTCACAAGGTAGCGATAAGGTTTATGTGAGCTTATGCTCCTTAGTGTGTTCATAATGATTTATTTTGAGAGAGAATGTTGTGTGTGCGCGTGAGCAGGGGAGGGGCAAAGAGAGAAACGCTACCAATGCCCCCCCACCCCCCCTGCCATCCCCCAGTGTCAGCACAGAGCCCAACAAGAGTCATGAAACTGAGAGGCAAGAACTTAGAAACCATGAGATCATGACCTGAGCCGAAATCAAGTCAAGACGCTTAACCGACTGAGCCACCCAGGAGCCCCTAAAATCATTTTGGAAACTAATGGAAGTCTGTAGTCCACGACAGTGGTTGGTGACCCAGACATTACAAACAAGTAAACATTCACACAAGTATATAATTATAAATTATGATAAATGCAAAGAAGAAAAAGAGGCTCAAAGGACAAATGTGGGAGTCAGCTTTGGGGGCCCCCCGCCTGTGCGACGGTTATTCAGGCGTCAGGATTTGGGGAAACAAGGCTTCATGTGGAAGGGGAAATGGTTACTAAAGACAAGCTGGGGGGGCACCTTGGTGGCTCAGTCGGTTAAGCATCCGACTTCTGGCTCAGGTCATGATCTCACGGCTCATGGGTTTGAGCCCCCCCTTGGGCTCTGCGCTGACAGGGAATCTCTCTCTCTCCCTCTCTCTCTGCCCCTCCTCGACTCACACTATTTTCCTCTCTCTCTCTCTCTCTCTCTCGAAATAAATAAATAAATTAATTAATTAAAAAAAAAAAGAAGAAGATGAAGAAGCAGCCGGAGGGGGCGCCAGGTGGCTCAGTCATCTGATGGTCTGGCTCTTGATTTTTGGCTCAAGTCATGATTTTGCAGTTTGTGAGCCCTGTGCTGACAGTGCAGAGCCTGCTTGAGATTCTCTTTCCCTCTCTCTGACCCTCCCCCACTCATGCTGCCTCTCTCTCTCTCTCATAATAGATAAATAAACTTTTTAAAAAAGTAATAAAAATAAAAAGAGGCTAGAGAACTAGGCATTGTGGAGTGGAGTCTCTTCTCCAGAAAAGCGCAGACAGACGAAAGGAAATATGAACTACTGGGACCTCATCAAAATAAACTTCTGCGCAGCGAAGGAAACAATCGGCAAAACTAAAAGGCAACCGACAGAATGGGAGAAGATATCTGCAAACGACGTATCAGATGAAGGATTGGAATCCCAAATCTGTAAAGAACTTATCAAACTCAACACCCCAAAAACAAAAAAAAACAAGAAAGAAAAGTGCAGATGGATTCTCTCCCGAGATGCAAATCACTCGATGGCATTCCTAGGCTTAAAATCCCTCAGTGGCTCTCTGCGAGGGGAGGAGGGGGGTGTGTGTAAAGACCAAATTTCGTGTTCTCCAGCAAAATTTGGTCCTGCATCACCTCCTCCACCTCTCGAGGTCTGGCCTTGGATGCCTAGCTTTTCCTATCTGCCCAGGGCTGGCACTGGAGCATCCTCGGCCCCCGCAGCTCAGCCTCAGGCCACGCCCCCTCCTGCTCCGGCCACGCCCCCTCTTGCTTGGGCCCCCTCACCTTAAAGGTGACCTCTCGGTACCATTCTTCTCTGCTCCTTCCCAGCACTTCCTCTGAGTGGAATTAAACACTCACTCATTTACCCTGTTCCTTATCTCCCTGGTGACTCCGGGGCCGTGTGGTTCTGTTTGCCTCTCTCCCCTTTGAGCATCTTGTGTCTGAACGGCCTGGCACACACGAGACACTGGACAGACCCTGGCTGGAATATGCTGAGGTGACTCCCTGTCCCGGTCACCCACAGCCCCCTCTGAGTGACCTGCTCTCTCTCGCCTATTTCCTGAAAGACTTTCTCTCTCCCTGATGGCTCCAGCCACTACCACCGAAATAGCCCTTAGCTCTGGGTCTAGAGGCTACCTCTTCTGGGGAGCACCCCAACCAGCCCCCTGAATTTTCACATTGTGCTGTCATTGTCCCCCTCCCATTGCCACACTGTAGTACTTCTGCATTTCCCAGAGCTTGGATTCCGGCGGAAGGAGACAGAAGATGAAAAAATGAATAGGAAAAATTATATAGCACTATGAGGGGGGAAGATGGGAGCAGTGTGGCAGGAGCAGCGACATTTCGGGACAGAGAGATCAGGAATGTTCTCCTACCAGACCTGACCCAGAGGGACTGCGGAGCACCAGCCATGTAGGGGGAGAGCAGTCCAGGTCAGTGCAGAGACTCTGCCCGGACAGAAGGGAGCCCATGTGATGGCAGCCGAGTGGACCTGGGGCAGAGAGGAGAAGGGGGCAGGAAGGGTGGAGGGCTGGCTCAGAGTAAGCAGACCCTGGAACCATTGTAAGGTTTTTGGCTTTTCCTCAGAGTGAGATGGGGAAACCTTGCAGTTCAGTAGGCTCAGAGGGGGCAGGATCTGACTTAAAGAAACCAGCATTCAGTGCACCTGCCCTGGCCAGACTGAGTCCTAAGGGCAGAGAGATGCCAGGCAGACACTGAACCAACCCCCCTAAAGCCTCAGGCAGTGGGGGACCCTCTCCCCCCATAGAATCAGATCTGCATTGTGGAAGTCCTTCCCACCAGCACACGGATGGCCCGGAAAGCTTTGCCTGACCTGTATCGTATGCTCTGATAAAGACGGTTCAATAAGACAAATGCCAATTTCTTCTCCTCTTTCTCCGTTCCCTGCTTTCTCCCAGAAACATTTATTCAAAGCCTACTATACAAGCAGCAATACTAGATTACAACCCACAGAACAAAATATCCACAAATGCCTACTGATATAAAGGAATAACTGAATAAATAAATATATGGGGCCAGGGGAGAGGAAAGGATAGCTTTTTCTTTCAGTAGGATTCCAATTAATAAATGCAGGAAGGAGTGAGGGAAATAGAAAGTCGCCATTGGAACACCACAGTGATAAACTTCGCAGGCAAGTTCCACTGATGGATGTGAAAATTAGTGGGCAAATTTTGAGGAAAACAGAACATTTGTGTGGTCTAAAAATACGTCCCCTGAGATATTTGTTAACTGCAAAGGGAAAATACTCACAGGACAATAGAAAGAGCTGGTGGGCACCACCTTAACCAAGGGATTAGCTTAATACCCCAGGAGTAAGGCAAATCAAGAGCATGTACCCCCAGTGAGAAGAGGGTTCCCTCTGGTATTCACCCCCCAATTGGAGGAGAGTAAGGAGACAGGACAGGATTGATGTGGCTTGGGCTTTAGAACAGGAAAAAAAAGGTGGGGGACATTAATGAAAAAATTGGTGAAGTCCGAATAAAGTCTGTAGTTAGTAGCATTGTGCCGATGTAATTATTTATTTATTTATGCATTTATTTAGGTTTTGACCATCGTCCTACGGTTATGTAAGATGTTAACCTGAGAGGAAGCTGAGTAAGAGGATGTACGGGAAGTCTCTGGACTATTTTTGCAACTTTTCTGTAAGTCTAGAATTATTTCAAAATAAAAGGTAAAAAAAAGAAAAAAATGTAGAAGCCTGTCATACCCCTTGCGCCCAGCTTGTGGTCTCTACATCCTACTCCTCAAAAGGAACCAGGGCTCCTTAGAGAATGGCTGGTTCCAGGTCAGAACACAAGGGGCAGAACCGAAGAGGAGTTTGGAACGTCTTGAACCATCAACTGGCAAAGAAGCTACCAAGATTCACAGGGCGTCCCAAGGACTCCGGAGCCAAGCTGAAGAGTTCGCCACAGACCAGAGATGGGATAATTTGAACATCCATAAGAATAAAAACTGTAATGGACTAAAGCGCATCAAATATTTAAATCCATGAGTTCATAATGATGCTTAACGTAATCATTTTTTTAAGATAGCCATCTTTGAATTTTTTTTAATGTTTTATTTATTTTTGATACAGAGAGAGACAGAGCATGAGAAGGGGAGGGTCAGAGAGAGAAGGAGACACAGAACCGGAAGCAGGCTCCAGGCTCTGAACTGTCAGCACAGAGCCTGACACCGGGCTCGAACCCACGAACGTGAGATCTGACCTGAGCCGAAGTCGGAAGCTTAACCGACTGAGCCACCCAGGTGCCCCAACGTAATCATTTTAAAAATTAACTTGTCACCTCTGGTGAGCGTTGGAGATCCAACCTATTCTTTTGAAGATCAGTAAGTAAAGGGCAAGAATGAAGCATTTGTCCTGCCCCTCCTTCATGACCTGCACCTCAGAGGAACCAAATAGCTGATAAGGGGAAGCTTCTCCTCCTGGAAGTATTCCAGCTAATAGTAGAAGAAAGAACGCTCACATTGGATGCCTTCCTCTTGCGGCTCCTCACGACCTAAGGGATCTAAGCATTGAACAGCAATGGCCGCTTACATCACACAAAGACAGCCAGACATGATTGCCTCCTAATGAAATCACACAACGCCTCCTATAAGTCAGCCTTGCCAGAAAACGCTAATCTGAATCTAATCAGGCTCTAGATAAGACTGTCAAGGGGCGCCTGGGTGGCTCAGTCGGTTAAGCTTCGGACTTCGGCTCAGGTCAGATCTCACGTTCGTGGGTTCGAGCCCCGCATCGGGCTCTGTGCTGACAGCTAGCTCAGAGCCTGGAGCCTACTTCTGATTCTGTGCTTCCCTCTCTCTCTGCCCCTCCCCGCTCATGCTCTGAATCTCTCTGTCTCAAAAATAAATAAAACATTAAAAAAAATTAAAAAAAAAAAGACTGTCAATTTACCAGAAATACAAAGGACAGAGAAGCTTGTTGAATTATACCACAGGGATACACTCAGCAAAATCCAAACTGTGGGATATGGTAGGACAAGTGGTGTGTTTGCAAAGAAAAGAAAAAGACATGGAGACATGGAGAACCATGGATAAAAGAGACCTAGCCAACTGTAATTGTACGGTGCAGTTTTAATATGTACTCTTATTAAAACAACAACAACAACAACACTGTAATGGGGAACTGGCTTGGGTCATGATCTCACAGTTTGTGAGTTTGAGCCCCATGTCAGGCTCTGTGCTGACAGCTCAGAGCCTGGAGACTGTTTCAGAGTCCTTCTCTCTCACTCTCTCTCTCTCTGTCCCTACCCTGCTCACACTATCTTTTTCCCTCTCAAAAATAAATAAACACTGGGGCGCCTGGGTGGCCCAATCGGTTGGGCATCAACTTCGGCTCAGGTCACGATCTCACAGTTTGTGGGTTCGAGCCCCACGTCAGGCTCTGTGCTGACAGCTCAGAGCCTGGATCCTGCTTCAGATTCTGTCTCCCTCTTTCTCTGCCCCTCCCCCACTCATACTCTGTTTCTCTCTGTCTCAATAACAAAATAGAAACATAAAAAAATTAAAAATAAATAAACATTTTTAAAAATTTTAAATGTAAGATAGAAATATCTTGGAAATTTGACACTGCCTGCTGTTTGGTAATGTTAAGAAATAATTGTATATCTATTTTGTTGTAACGGTATTGTGGCTTTCTATATATCTATAGTATATCTATGTAATATATTTATTTTTTAAGTTTATTTATTTATTTTGAGAAAAAGAGTGGGGAAGGGGCAGAGAGAGGAGACGATAGAGAATCCCAAGCAGGTTTCATGCTGTCAATGTGGAGCTCGAACTCACCAACCATGAGATCATGACCTGAGCTGAAATCAAGAGTCGGATGCTTAACTGACTGAGAAACTTTATTCACTATATTACTATACATAGGGGCTCATATATATAGTAATATAAAGGTCTTAGTTTGAGAGATCCACACTGAAATGTTTATTTTATCTTATTTAAAGGTTTAATTTTTTTTTTAAAGTAATCTCTACACCCAGTGTGGGGCTTGAAATCATAACCCCTTGATCAAGAGTTGCACATTCCACTGACTGAGCCAGCCAGGAGCCCCATGCACTGAAATGTTTAGAGAAAAAATGGTATTAGGGGTGGATTTACTTCCACAGAATATGTCATGGAGGTATGGATGGGTGTGGTCAGGTACGATTTAGTGGTTTTGGGACTGAGGAAGTTTCATTATCTTATTCTATTTTTTAGCGTGTCCCCAACATTCTATGTAATAAAATCTTTTACAAACATCTGCACTCTATGACTTAGAGATAATAATTATTAATATATTGTAAGTTACCAGTGTTAGTCTTTGAAAAAATTGACGTAGGAGCTTCTGGGTGGCTTGGGCATTTGAATGTTTGACTCTTGATTTCTGCTCAGGTCGTGATCTCAGGGTTCGTGAGTTCAAGTCCCACATTGGGTTCCACGCTGACAGTGCTGAGCCTTCTTAGGATTCTCTCTCTCTCTCTCTCTCTGCCCCTTCCCTTGTGCTGTCTCTCTCTCTCAAAATAAGCAAATAAACTTTAAAAGAAAGAAAGAAAAATTAAAAATTGATGTGTATGTGCCTGTGTATTTTATAAAATTGGGTCATACAATACATATCTTTTTTAACAACCTGTTTCTATAATGTATTACCATAATAAAAGATATCCTACTACTCAATAATTTTTAAAAGTCTTTCATGCCTCAGTGTGGCAGATGTAGTGTTAAGCTCGATTTCCTACCTCCAAGGCAGCCTGTGATCTAGGGGAGGGAGCAAACCTCACCTCTGTGACTCAGTTTGCTCCTCTCTATAATGGGAATGCCCTTTCTGATTCAGGCCGTACAGTTTCAAGGACAGAATATCCACTCTGCTGCCCACGCCTCCCTTCTGAAGGAGGCCTCTGAAAGACAGCGTCATGCACACAGTAGGCACTTAATCATTGTATCAGTGAGTTCCACTTCAGAACCTGGGGTTAATTTCATTATCATAACATTACTGTCATTCACATCTCCCTCTGGGCAGTGTCACCACCTTGTAGGCTTCATAGGGACTTCTCTGGGGTCCCAGAGCCCCCAGCTCTTCCCATGGCCGCACTATGGTGTATGGTTATCTTTGTAGCTTCTCTAGCAGACCTGGAGCGCCTCAGGCCCCCGATGTAAGATTTAATATGTGGAGGCAGAGATGAGAGGAAAGACAGAGACCAAGTTATGGAGCCAAGAAAACCTTTATTGGGGTCTGCAACCCCTAGGAGTTGAGTCAGGGAAATCGCGCCCGGATCTGGAGGGCGAGGTATTTCCTGGGTGAAAGAGTTCCGGGTTTGGTCTTGGGAGAGCAGATTACCAAGTAAGGGCATTTTAGTGGGGGGGGGGGGGGGGTACTGGAGCTTCATGATTGGCTGTTTTCAAATGGCACAGGACATTCCAGGTCTGCGGGGTGGGGGTTGTCAGTGATGGAATTCTTCTCGGACCCACAGCAAAATGGACGCTCAGCCGCCATCTTAAGGTAAGGCCGCCATCTTAAGGTAACTCGTACAACGGACACCTAGCCAAGGCTCTGGCACAGAGGAAGCTCTGATAAATGTGTTTCATTTCACCAAATGAAACATGAAAGAAAAGCCACCCAGAGTGCATGACCAAGAGTGTGTGTGTTTACTCGAACCCCAATCCAAGTTCAAACTCCTCAGTGACTTTTTATAAAATCAAGTTCAAACTCCTTAGTGACTTTTTATAAAATCAAATGCCAAGGCAATTGACACTTAGTCGGCCAAACATTTCCCCCCTTTCCTTGGGAGGTACAGGAGGAACCTTAAAGAGGGTGAGACAGTGGGACAGCCAGGAGGAGGGAAGGATCAAGTGTGGAGCCCTGGATGTGGGGAAGAACGGAAGCTGGGGGAAGGGCGCCTTGGCCGCCACCACTCCGCTGTGCTAGGTGAGTGCCTGGGGTTGAGAAAAGCAGAGAAAGCCTCAGATGCCTTCCTGCGTTCCCATTTGGCAATCACGATTGCTCCAGACCCAGCACTGCCCCTGCCCACTTCCTCCTCAGAGGCCCGCCTCTCAGCCTGTGGTCTGGTCTGGTTGGCCCTGGGCCTCACCTCCGCCCCCCTGCTTCCCTCCTCCAGGCGTGTTTACCTGGTGAGGGACAGAATGCTGTGGGGTGTGCACGGTTGGCCTCGCCCAGGCTGGGGGCCAGGGTTATGGCATGGGGAGCTCTTGTTTCTGCTATGAAGGAGGGGCAGCGGTTCAGACTCCTGTTTCGTGGTGCTAATGAGCGGTTGTTGGGGAGAAGAGCACCAAGCCCACGGGGACACTCGTTGCCCGGACTGTGGGACCACAGCTCCTCCGGATCCATGACCTTTTAGGTGAGGGTGCCTGCGGAGTGATACAGGGCCTGGCTTTTTGCTGGAGGAGAGCTGGAGGAGGCTTGGGAAATCTGTACTGAATGAATGAATGAATGAATGAATGAATGAATCATGGTAAATAGAGCCGCACTAACCATGGCGCAAAGTAGAAAGGAGCAACAGTGCCAGAATCAGGCAGACAGACCTGAGTTCAAGCCCTTTCTCTGCCAGATACCCACTGTGAGACTTGGAGACCAGCCCCCTACGATGCCCTGGGCCCCGCGTTCCTAAACTATTAAATAAAAGCAGAAAATTCTACCTTGTTTATGACATTTACACGGGATGTCTGTGGAGCATGTGCCACATAATAGGCTTAATAAGTGGTCACTATTGTTGTTAGTATTGTTTACTGATTCAACAAATGGGCATCAAGCACCTACTATGTGCCACTTGCTTTCTAGGTGCCTGGACCATATCACTGAACAAAACACACCAAGACCTATTGCCTCATGGGATTTTCATTCAGGCAGAGGAGAGACGCAATAAACAACAGAGGAGTGAAGTAACATGTTGGAAAGAGATAAATGCCACGGGAGAGAAAACAAGGAGAGAAGGTTGTGGAATGAGGGGTGCAGTGGGACGGGCTGGGCTGTCATTTTCCTTCAATTCTTCTTAAATGTGGGGGAACCTGGGTAGCTCAGTTGGTTGAGCATCCAACTCTTGATTCGGCTCGGGTCATGATCTCACAGTTTGTAGGTTTGAACCCTGCATCGGCTAGCTGCTGTTGGTGCAGAACCTGCTTGGGAGTCTCTCCCTTTCTCGCTGCCTCTCTCCTGCTCTCTCTCAATAAATAAAATAAAAATAAAATAAAATAAAATGTTTATTTACTTGTTTTGAGAAAGAGAGAGAGACAGTGCAAACAGGAAGGGGCAGTGAGAGAGGGAGAGAGAGAATCCCAAGCCCCTGTCTGGGGCTTGAGCTTGCAAACCTCGAGATCTTGACCTGAACAGAAATCAAGAATCAGGAACTTATCCAGTCGCCCCTGGATTGTCATTTTATTTTATTATTTTTTTTAATGTTTATTTATTTTTGAGAGTGAGTGTGAGCAGGGGAGGGGCAGAGAGAGAAGGAGACACAGAATCGGAAGTAGGCTCCAGGCTCTGAGCTGCCAGCACAGAGCCAGACGTGGGGCTCGAGCTCAGGAACTGTGAGATCATGACCTGAGCTGATGTCAACAGCTTACCTGACAGAGTGACCCAGTTGCCCCTGGATTGTGATTTTAAATAGGGTGTCAGAGTAGGCTTCATTAAGGAGATGGCACAGTAGCCTTTGCTGGAGGTGAGAGAGGCAGATGGGCCAGGATCTCAAGGAAGAGTAACCCAGGCCGGTGGAGAGCGGGGGCGGGGTGGGGTGTGGCCTGCAGTGGTTGGGGTGCAGTGAGCAGGGAGAGGAAGTCGGAGGTAGGGGAGGAGCGAGAAGAACAGAATCCCGGTGGGTGGCGGTGAGGGATAGTCCGATTCTGGGCGTATTTTGACGAGTCAGCTTGTTTTCCTGAAGGGCTGGATGTGGAAGGTGAGAGGGAGAGAGGGCTCCAGGAGGATTGTGGGGTTCGAGCCTGAACAAACGGAAGGAATCCGTTGCCCCCTGATGGTGGGGGCTGCAGGTGAAGCAGGTTTGGGGAGGAGATCAAGGGGTCAGGTTTGGATGTTTTTTTTTTTTAAGTTTATTTATTTTGAGAGAGAGAAAGAGAACACACATGTGTGAGGGAGGCAGGGAGGTGCCGAGAGAGGAAGAGAGAGGACCCCAAGCAGGCTCTATACCATCAGGGCAGAGCCCAATGAGGGGCTCCATCTCACAAACCTTGAGATCATGACCTGAGCCAAAATCAAGAGTCAGAGGCTCAACTGACTGAGCCCCCCAGGTGCCCCCGGTTTTGGGTGTATTAAGATACAGATGTCAGCCACACGAAGATATTTAACAGGCTACTGACAAAAACTCGGGAGTTGTTAGTACTAGTACAGTTTTCCCCCCACTCTCACACTGGGTCCTCACTCCAGCCGGTGGGAAAGGCAGATTATTCTCCCAGCTTCACAGAATGGAAGTCCTCCCAAGAGTGTATGCCCTTTTGAAGGAATGAAAACGGGTAATCAAACAAATACTTGCCTATGAACATTCACAGCAGCACCATCACCATAGTCAAAAGATGTCCATCAAC
This sequence comes from Helogale parvula, assembly GCA_004023845.1. NCBI lineage: Eukaryota > Metazoa > Chordata > Mammalia > Carnivora > Herpestidae > Helogale > Helogale parvula. Next base: position 45,795 of record PJEM01010947.1, read on the forward strand.
GGATGGGTGGATGTATAAAACGGGGGATGCCCATACAATGGAATGTTATTCAACCGTAACAAGGAAGCCTCGAGAACATACTAGGTAAAAGAAGCCAGTTACAAATGGCCACGTAGTGCATGATTCCATTCATGTGAAATATCCAGAATAGGTAGATTTACAATTTTTTTAAAGTAGGCTCCATCGCATCTCGGTCTTTTGGCTAAGATCAAGTGTAAAGTAGGCTCCACACCCAACATGGGGCTTGAACTCAATACCCTGGGATCAAGAGTGGCATGCTCCACTGACTGAGCCAAGCAGGCACTCCCAGAATAGGGACATTTAAATCTATCGAGATGGAAAGCAGATTAGTCGTTGCCAGGGGTTGGGGGAAGAGGAGAACACGGAGTGATTACTTAATGAGTTCGAGATCTCCTGTGACCGTGACGAAAATGTTTTGGAACTAAATGGAGGTGATGATTGCACAACATTGAAAACGCACAAAATGCCACTGAATGATACACTTTAAAATGGTGGACTTTAGGGGCGCCTGGGTGGCTCAGTCGGTTAAGCGTCCGGCCTCGGCTCAGGTCATGATCTCACGGTTCGTGGGTTCGAGCCCCGCTTCGGGCGCTGTGCTGACAGCTCGGCGCCTGGAGCCTGCTTCGGATTCTGTGTCTCCCTGTCTCTCTGCCCCTCCCCTGCTCGTGCTCTGTCTCTCTCTTTCAAAATAAAATAAAGACATAAAAAATTTTCTTTAAATAAATAAAATGGTTAACTTTATGTTATGTAAATTTTACCTCAATAAAACAAACAAACAAAACCCCTGAAGCATCTAAGGCTGGGCCCCAGCAGGCTCCTTGGAGTGGAGTAGTCAAGTGATCCAAAGGGATGTGTCCCCTGGAAGATCAGTTTAGAGCAACCGGATTGCCCAAACCCCAAACCGGGAAATCTGGTCTGACCGGCATGGGATTCGCATCTGAAATCAGCCCTGCCCTGGAAAACCTGGGGCTGGGGGTTGTCAGAGGGAACCTGTACTTCCGGGTCTGGTTGGTTCTGCTTGGGAAGGAAAGGGGTTGGGGGGAGACAAGCCGTCATATTTAACCCTTCAGGGATCAAGGCTCCCAGAGCCAGGAAGGACTTCAGACATCACCCGGGAGGAAATGGAAGCTCCGAGCAGATAAATATCTTCTCCCAAGTCACACAGCCTGTAAATGGCTGGGCTCCGGCTGGGAGGAAGGGAGCGGGTGTTTATATAGCTCTGGCTCTTGTCCAGGTGCCTCAGAGGGCTTCTGTGAACCACCTGCACGATATATGATAATAGCTCCGTTTTGTTTTGTTTTGTTAATTTTTTTTAACATTTATTCAGTTTTTGAGAGACAGAGACAGAGCAGGAGCAGAGAAGGGGCAGAGAGAGAGGGAGACACAGAATCCGAAGCAGGCTCTAGGCTCTGAGCTGTCAGCACAGAGCCTGATATGGGGGCTCGAACTCACAACCCTGAGATCATAAACTGAGCCAAAGTCAGATGCTTAACCAACTGAAGCACCCAGCACCCCAGCAGGATTCAATTTCTTATGGTTGTAGGACTGAGGTCCTCAGCGCCTAGAGGTCACCCGTTGTTCCTGCCACGTGGTCCTCTCCACAACAGCCTGCTTGTTTAAGATGAACGGAAGAGTGTCCAGGATGCTCCCAAATCTCTCTGATTTCTTCTGTCTCTGGCAGTAGCCTCCTTTATAAAGGGCTCACCTGATTGAGTCAGACCCATCCAGGACAATTTGTCTTGTTTTACTTAAACTCAACTGCTTAGGGACCTCCATTACATCTGCAAAATCCCTTCACTTTCATCATGTCATGTAACTTGGTGAGGGAGTGACACCCAATCATATTTACATGTCTAGCACATTATCGAGGTGGGGGGGCATATATACAGAGCACACATATCGGGGTGGGGCCCTCTTGAGGACCACCTCAGAATTCTGCCTACCGCACTTGGGGTGCAGTTGTAGAGTTGCCAATATTTTGACAACATCACACAGTTAGTAAGGGGCAGAGCTAGGGGCGCCCCCCCTCCCCCCCTGTGGCTCCCTCCCTTAAGCTTCCGACTCTTGGTTTTGGCTCAGGTCATGATCTCATGATTTGTGAGATCAAGCCTCATGCGGGGACTGTGCTAACAGCACGGAGCCTGCTTGGGATACTCTCTCCCTCTCTCTCTGCCCCTTCCTTTCTCTCTCTCTCTCTCTTTCTCTCTGTCTCTCTCTCTCAAAAATAAATAAACTAAAAAAAAAAAAAAAAAGGGCAGCACTGGCGGTTTAATACAGGTCTACCTGACTCTTCACAATCTGTAAGTCTTGCTTGGCTTTTGTCCGTCGTGTTCACAGGGGTATCCCCAATGCCAAGAGAATGAATGAATGGGTCGCACCAAGGTCTCTCCATTCTTCCCTCCCTCCTTCCAGACTCACCCTGTTCAAAGTTAACAAACGCTCTGGGGCTCGCTAGCACGGTTGCCATGGTAACTGAACTCTTAGAACTTAGAAACAACAGCTACAGTCGATTCTGGACAAAAGCAGCAAAGCTTCTCTTGCAAAACTAGGTAAGGCTTTTCTGTCCAAGCTGACAGGGGTTAACACAAACCGGCCAAGACCGAGAAGACATTTGCTAACCCTCCTTTAATGTCACTGCCATGGTTATTGACCAAGGACCCTTGGTTACCCACCGCTGTCACCTTCACCACAGATGTATGGCTTAAAAATGTTATCTATAGAGGACATCTGCCTTTAAGTGGTAACTAAATTATAACCCCACTCTACCGCCAGTGCCAGGGGGCAGCTGGAGATAACCCCAGTGCCTCAACAGGCTGATAGCGTTTTAGCTCAAAACAGGAGGCTTGCCAGTTTCGCTAAGTAGTAGAAACCTATGGCTTTTGGACTTTTTGAAGTACTGGAAATAACTTCAGACCCTTCCAAACAAAATAAGAAATGACAATGAAGGAATAGCCACAGCTGTTTAAAAAAAAAAAACTTCAAAGAATTGATTGTTATGCAAATAAATGAGAAAGCCTGAACTAAATGGACGTATTTTTAGGAAACCATAAATTACCCAAATTGATCCATGAAGGCAATTCAATTCTTTTTTTTAATGTTTATTTGTGTGTGTGTGTGTGTGTGTGTGTGTGTGAGAGAGAGAGAGAGAGAGAGAGAGAGAAAGAGAATGAGCGGGGGAGGGGCAGAGAGAGAGAGGAAGGCACTGAATCAGAAGCAGGCTCCAGGCTCTGAGCTGTCAGTACAGAGCCCTACATAGGGTTCAAACTCACGAACCTTGAGATCATGAACCATGAACCTTGAGATCGTGACCAGAGCCAAGTCAGACGTTTAACTGACTGAGCCATCCAGGTGCCCCAGAATTCACCAACACTTTAAGGAGTGATAAATAAAAATGTTAGGCAAAAGCTTCAAGATCTTAGAGACAATAATAATAATAAACTTAACATTTTTCAGTTCCTACGTGGCAGCTATGTTCTAACTGTTGTATTCATTCAATTCTCACGATAATCCTATGGAAAAGATAAATATTTGTCCTCATTTTAGAGATGAAAAACCTCTGGCAAAGGGAGTCAAATCACTTGCTCCAGGGCCACACAATAGTAAATGGCCTATCCAAATCTGAACCTGCTAAGTTTAGTTCCAGAAATTTACTCTCTTGGGGCACCTGGGGCGCTCAGTCTGTTGAGCGTCTGGCTTCGGCTCAGGTCACGATCTCACGGTTTGTGGGTTCGAGCTCTGCGTCGGGGGTCTGTGCTGACAACTAACTCAGAGCCTGGAGCCTGCTTCAGATTCTGTATCTCCCTCTCTCTCTGACCCTCCCCGGCTCGTGCTCTCTCTCTGTCTCTCAAAAAAATAATAATAATAAAAAAAAAAGAAATTCACTCTCTTAACCACTATAACAGGTCAACTCTTCCAATTGCCTTTTATGAATATGACGTATCAATACCCCGATCTGTCAAAGATCCAGAGGGGAGGAGCCCCATAGACCAGTTTCATTTATGAATATAACAGAAAAACTTGTAAGCCAAATTTTGGCAAACAAAATCCAGCAAAAAATAAAAAATGTATGTACACCACAACCGAGCTCGGGCGTCCCAGGAACATAAGATGGTTCAATATTAGGAATATCGTTGATATTACTCACCATATGGATAAATCATTGGAGAAAAATTGCATGATTATTACATAATGCTGCAAAGGTATTTGGTAAAAGTCAAAATCCATGCCTAATTAAAAAAAAAATCTAAGCAACAGGAAAGGAAAGATATGTTTTGTTTTGTTTTGTTTTTTACTTTTGAGACAGAGACAGAGCATGAGAGGGGAAGGGCAGAGAGAGAGGGAGACACAGAATCTGAAACAGGCTCCAGGCTCTGAGCTGCCAGCACAGAATCCAATGTGGGGCTCGAACTCACAGACCGCGAGCTCATGACCTGAGCCGAGGTCGGACACTTAGCCAACCAAGCCATCCAGGCACCCCAAGATATGTTCTTAAAATATAATTACACACACACACACACACACACACACACACACACACACCCCTCAAACCAAAAAGCCTATTTGTAAGGATAGAATACTAGAATACTAAACACATTCTCGTGAAAGTCAGGACCGATCAAGGATCTTCACTAACATCACATGACCAATTTTATTTAAAATTGTTCCAGAGGCACTTCCCAATGTAATTAAACAAGTGGACAAAGAAACAAAAAAGATGTATAGAGATTTAAAAAGAGGAGATAGAATTATTTATATGGCGATATGACACAATTATATCTCAGAAAATATAAGAAATTCAACTAAAAACTGTAGCACAAAGAGAATTCGGTAGGGGTCTAAGTACACATTTAGTGCACAAAAATAATAGGCTTGGGGCGCACGGCTGGTCAACGGAGCATGCGAGTCTTGATCTTGGGGTTGTGAATTCGAGCCCCATGTTGGATGTAGAGACTACCTCAAAAAAAGTCTTAAAAAAATCAATAGCCTTACTATATATAAAAGAGATTGGTTTGAAAATAAAATGGAAGATTTCCATTTCGACCCAGAAATTTCAGTTCTGGGAATTTATCTTACCAACATGCTGACATATTCATTCATTCATTCAGCCATTATGACTGAGCGCTTATTCATTCCACATCAAATCCTCTTCTGGATGCCAAGAATGGACATGAGTAAACAAATTGGACAAAACGAAACCAAAACCAAAACCCAAAACCTTCCAATCTGGTGCAGGAAGCAGATAACAAACACAAGTGTGCACGAAAATCATACAGCGCGAGGGTGGTAGTTGCTACTAGAAAAGAGGCGAGCAGAAGGGGTGGAGGTAAGGAGGTGAGCCGTGTGCATACGGGGTGGGAAGAAGAGAGCTATGACCCCGGGGTGGAGTAGGGTGTGCACACAAAATGAGTCTTGTCCGTAAACAGAAAGATTCAAAGAATACATACTCATCTGCGGGGAGCCCGTCACCAGACTGAGGTACATCTACCAGAGGAATGCCGCACAGCGGTTCCCAAGAGTAGGGAAACTGTGAGGTGAGATGGAAAGATACGCAGGATGTGTTGTTGAGTGAAAAAAAAAAAAAAGGAGTAGACTAGGTCACGTGGCGTGCTACCTTTGTGTAAGAAAAGGAGGGAAGTCAATATTAGAAAGATGTCAATTCTTTCTCAATTAATTTATAAATTTAATATGGCCTTCTCCCCCCACCCCACACACACACACAGAAAAAAAAAAAAAAAAGCCAGAAAAGCTAGCTTTTAAGAGCTAAACAAGTTATTGAGGGCCTGGGTGACTCAGTCGGTTAAACGTCAGACTTCGGCTCAGGTCGTGACCTTGAGGTTCACGGGTTGGGGCCCCTAAGCCGCCAGCACAGAGGTTGGAGTCTGCTTCCAATTCTGGGTCTCCCTCTCTCTCTCCTCCCTGCTCCCCCCCCCTTGCCCTCTGCTAGCCCTCTGTCTCTGTCTCTCTCTCTCAAAAAGAAAGAAACATTAAAAAAAGAGAGCTAAAGAAATTCTTTTTTTTTAAAGTAATCTCTACACCCAACGTGGGGCTTGAACCCAGATCTGGAGACCAAGAACTGTACACTCCACTGACTGAGCCAGCCAGGTACTTCTTTTGTATTGTTTTGCTTTTAAAAAATTTTTTAAATGTTTTATTTATTGTTGAGAGAGAGAGAGAGAGAGAGACAGCGTGAGCAGGGGAAAGTCAGAGAGAGAGGGAGACACAGAATCAGAAGCAGGCTCCAGGCTCTGAGCTAGCTGTCAGCACAGAGCCTGATGTGGGGCTCGAACCCGTGAGATCATGACCTGAGCCAACGCCGGATGCTAAACCATCTGAGTCACCCAGGTGCCCCACCAGCCAGGTACTTCTAAGAAAATTCTTTTTATTTTTTATTTTTTTAATGCATGCCCCTGGTGGCGTGGGCAGTTTCACATGTGTCCTTAAAGTGAACACGATAATTTGAACCTCTTGGTTTGTGTGATTTTTTTCGGGTTTTCTGGGTCAAGGGAATAGCAAACCATTTTCAGAGATCACCTCAGGCTGCTTATGAGAAAAGACTCTTTGTTTTTAGGTTTAGTTTATTTCTTTTGAAAGAGAAAGAATGAGCATGGGTATGAATGCGGGAGGGGCAGAGAGAGAGGGGGAGAGAGAGAGAATCCCACGTAGCCTCTGCACTGTCAGCCCGGACCCTGATGCAGGGCTCGATCCCACAAACCATGAAATCATGACCTGAGCTGAAATCAAGAGTCGGGTGCTTGACCTACTGAGCTACCCAGGTGCCCCCCCCAAGGAAATTCTTGAGAAGAGTAAGGAGGGGGCTAGCCCAACCAGATGTCAATACATACTGTAAAACTGGTCATTAAACATATTTTTGTTTGCGAACATGAGTAGACTGAACAATAGAATGGGATAGAAAGTTCAGAAACAGACCCCAATACACACAGGAAATAAACGCAAAAAATCCTTCTGAGAATATAGAGGAGTCATCTGGAAACAAATGCATCCTGCATTACTTACACTAAAATAAACTTCAAACAGCTCGAAGATATAAATCAAAAATGTGAAACCATTAAAGTATCAGATTTTTTAAAAATTTACAATCCTTTTTTTTTTTTTTCCCCCCGCGGAGCGTTCCTGGGCCTGCTGGTCTGTGGCGAGCCGCGGACGCTGGTCTCTGTTCCGCAGGATGGGGTTTGTTAAAGTTGTCAAGAATAAGGCTTACTTCAAGAGATATCAAGTGAAATTTAGAAGACGACGAGAGGGTAAAACTGATTATTATGCCCGGAAACGCTTGGTGATTCAGGATAAAAATAAGTACAACACACCTAAGTACAGGATGATAGTTCGTGTAACCAACAGAGATATCATTTGTCAGATTGCTTACGCCCGTATAGAAGGAGACATGATAGTTTGTGCAGCTTATGCTCATGAACTCCCAAAGTACGGTGTTAAGGTTGGCCTGACAAATTATGCTGCAGCCTACTGTACTGGTCTGCTGCTGGCCCGCAGGCTTCTCAATAGGTTTGGCATGGATAAGATATATGAAGGCCAAGTAGAAGTGACTGGAGATGAATACAATGTGGAAAGCATTGATGGTCAGCCTGGTGCCTTCACCTGCTATCTGGATGCAGGGCTTGCCAGAACTACTACTGGAAATAAAGTTTTTGGCGCCCTCAAGGGAGCTGTGGATGGAGGCTTGTCTATTCCACACAGTACCAAACGGTTCCCTGGTTATGATTCGGAAAGCAAGGAGTTCAATGCAGAAGTACATCGGAAGCACATCATGGGTCAAAATGTTGCAGATTATATGCGTTACCTAATGGAAGAGGATGAAGATGCTTACAAGAAGCAGTTCTCTCAATACATAAAGAACAACGTTACTCCAGACATGGAGGAGATGTATAAGAAAGCTCACGCTGCTATACGAGAGAACCCAGTCTATGAGAAGAAGCCCAAGAAAGAAGTTAAAAAGAAGAGGTGGAACCGTCCTAAAATGTCTCTTGCCCAGAAGAAAGATCGGGTGGCTCAGAAGAAGGCAAGCTTCCTTAGAGCTCAGGAGCGGGCTGCTGAGAGCTAATAAACCAAACACAATTTTCTATGAAGAGTTTTCAGATAAAGACAATAATAAACTTATTCACCAAGCAAAAAAAAAAAAAAAAAAAAAAAAAAAAAAAAATTTACAATCCTGCAGTGGATGGGTTTATTTAAGGATGACTCAGAACTCAGAAGTCATCAACTTTGACCACCATAAAAATTTTAAAAATTTCCACAGGAAAAAAATAACAAAAATCAAAAGACAGTAAACAGAACAATAATAAATGCAACACATATGCAGACAAATCTCCGTGGCATAAAAAGAACTCTTATAAATCTCAGTGCAGGACTAAAATCCTATAGGAAATCAGTCCCGAATCTGAACAAAAAGTTCACAGGAAATGAAATTGACGCAGCTCTTTAACATAATAAAAGATGTGAGGGGCGCCTGGGTGGCTCAGTTGGTTGAGTGTCTGACTTCAGCTCAGGTCATGATCTCCTGGTCAGTGGGTTTGAGCCCCGTGTCGGGGTCCGTGCTGACAGCACAGAGCCTGGAGCCTGCTTCTGATTCTGTCTCCCTCTTCCTCTGCCCCTCCCTCACGCGCATTCTGTCTCTCAAAAATGAATAAATGTAAAAAAAAATTTTAAAGCCCCACAGTGAAATATCATTTATACTCAATGATAAGCAAAGATGAAAGTCATTTGCTAACATATCTGGCTCATAACTATTGTTATTGGGCAGGGCTGATCTAGGTGGAGATGAAGTCTCCCTTTTTAAAAAAATATTTTACTCTGATGGAGAGAAACAGAGCATGAGCCAGGGAGGGTCATGGAGAGAGACACAGAATCTGAAGCAGGCTCCAGGCTCTGAACTGTCAGCACAGAGCCTGATGTGGGGCTCGAATCCACAAACCGAGAGATCGTGACCTGAGCTGAAATTAGCTGCTTAACCGACTGAGCCACCCAGGCGCCCCTGACAAATTCTCCCTTGAGTTTCAGCTCCCACTGATCTTAAGGGCCTGGAAACCCGGATCTTCCCTGTGCGTTAGGACCACCGGGGGAGGGGCCCCACCTCAGCCTTCCTTCCCAAGGATGCTCATCCCTCCACACCTCTTACTCTTGGTCACCGCCCCAAATACCAGCTCCTCTGTCATCTCTTTTTTCCACACTGCTCTGTCATTTCTCTTTTGTCTTAACGACCCCCTGCTCTCCACCCTCCCAAACCTTTTTCACTTGGTCCTTTGGAAAGCCGGGTCTTGGTCAACAAAGTCGCCTGCTCCTTGCACAGCCTAGGGTGTAACCCTGGGGCCTGGCAGGTAAGGACAATGCACGAAGTGTGAAGGGCCAGCGGCCAGCGGTTCCTCCCGCACTGATGGTGGGAACGTGAGACGGTTCAGCGTTGCTGAGACCCGTGACGGTTCCTCAGGGAGTTAAACACAGTTACCGCGTGACCTGGCGACGCACCCCTGGGTATGTCACCAAGAGACTCGAAAAGAGTTCCCACCAAGACCTGTGCGTGAATGGCCACAGCAGCAATGCCCAGACGCCCAACAGTGGAAACGACCCAGAAGTCTGTCTAGGATGAACGAGGAGCGGCGTGTGGTATGTCCATTCAATGGACTATCGTTTAGCCATGATAAGGAGTCCAGGCCGGCCACAGGCTTGGGAGCACGAAGGCTGTGAAGGAAGCCAGACACGAAAGGTCGTTTCTTGTACGATTCGGCTCATGTGAAGAGTTCAACAATCCGTGCAGGCGCGACGGTTGGTTGCCGGCGCTGGGGCCAGCGGGCAGGTAAGGGGAGGTGGGGAAGGACTGCTAGTGGGTGCCAGGCGTACCCTGGGGGATGACAGAAGTGTTCTAGAATTAGGTGACGATGACAGTCATACACTTTACAAATGCATTAGAAACCGGGGCGTGGTGCACATTAAGGTGGCGAACAAGATCTCAGAAACAAACAAATAGAGGGGCACCTGGTGGCTTAGCCAGCTGGGCGTCCAACTCTTGGTTTTGGCTCAGGTCATGATCTCAGAGTTCGTGAGTTTGAGCCCTGCATCGGGCTCGGTGCTGAGAGCATGGATCCTGCTTGGGATTCTCTGTCTCCCTCTCTCTCTGCCCCTCCTCCACTCACTCTCTCTCTCAAACAGAAATAAATAAATAAAAATTAAGAAAATAAAACAAATAGAAAGAGCCCTGCAATCTGAACCTTTGTGAGTAGCCTCCTGATAGTTTTTTTTTTTTCCCCAATAAGGGCACTTCTTTTTTTAAATTTTTTTTAATGTTTTATTTATTTTTGATATAGAGAGAGACAGAGCATGAGAGGGGGAGGGGCAGAGAAAGAAGGAGACACAGGACCGGAAGCAGGCTCCAGGGTCTGAGCTGTCAGCACAGAGCCCAATGCGGGGCTCGAACCCACGAACCTGAGATCTGACCTGAGCCGAAGTCGGAGGCTTAACCGACTGAGCCACCCAGGCGCCCCTCCTGATAGTTTTGATACCGACTTAATTTTTTGAGCAAGCGAAGCATGGCGGGGTGTAGCCCGGGGACCTGCAGCTTGGAGCCTCTGTCTGAACAGAAGTCGTGTTCTTCTCTGAGGTCACCGCTTCCTGGCACCCCTCCCCGGTGTACCTTTGCCCTGGTTCCTTGCACTCTCACACCTGCGCGAGGCTGCCTCCGGCCATCATCCTTTACTTTCCGGTAAAGACCCTGTCCCCTCTGACGTTCTTGCCTCACCCCTTCATGACAGCTTTGGGCCCAGACTTGCTTTCTCTTTCCCTTCCTCCCCAGCCCCACCCCCTGCGTTCAGCTCCTTGCCCCCGCCTCGCCCTGTCATTCCGCCTCCCTCCTGCCACGGGGCCCAGATGTGGACCTCCTTACCTCACCCTGCATTGTCCCCCCCAGGGAGCCCTTTCTCCCGCTGTGGCCCCTACTTTCCAGCTGTTTGTTCATTGCGGGGCTCACACTTCCTGGTCTCTTGCCCTCAAGGTGGTCTTTGACTCCAGTCTTCCTGTCTCACTTCCTTCCCTCTCCTGCACGGCTTCCACAGTCCCCTCCCTGGCCACCCCCCTGACACCTCCCGCCTTCTCTCCAGCTGCCTCTCTGCTGTACCTGCCTGGAAACCCCAACTCAGGTCGTCTGGTTGTTCTACCTCCCCTTCTATCACCCACAGACTCTGGAAGTCTCCGGACAGGGGCTCTCCATCGTCCTGCCATCAAGGGTCCCCCCGACCACACCCACTTAGTGCCTCCAAAGGGAAACATGTCCTTCTCCATCTGCTGGGCTCTGAACGTTTGTATCCTACAAATTTCATATGTTAAATCCTAATGCCCAGAGTGATGGGATTAGGCAGTGAGGTCTTTGGGAGGTGGCTGAGCCCCAGGGAATGGGCTTACTGTCCTCATAAAAAAGGCTCCAGAAGGATCTCTCGTTCTTCCATCATGCGAGACAGTGTGCAGCCTGGACTCCCAGCTCCCAGAACTGAGAGAAATACGTGTCAGTTGTTCGCCAACCACCCGGCCTGCGGTATGCGGTCACAGCAGCATACACCGCCTGAGGCCAGTCCTCCCCACTGGGCTGGATTCCAAACCAGATTCCACCTTCGGCTCCTTGATGTTTTCTCAGGCTTCTCTGAGGTCTCCCCCCTGACTCCTTCCCGAGAACAAACAAGATCCTTACGTGTCTACCTGCCTCCCTCCGCCTTGTGTCCTTTCCCAGCAATTAGCCTCTTTCCCTCCGAAGCCAAAGCACTCATTGGAAGAGCTGTCTATACCGGCTGCCTCAGTTTCCTCATATACCTCTTCCTCCCCAAAGCAACCTGGCTCCTGCCCTGATTCTACTGAAATTTTTCTTGCTGGTCATCACCAATCCCCTAATTGGCATCTAACCAATGCTTCTTTTTTTTTTAAATTAAAATTAAAAAAAAAAACTTATTTAAGGACACCTGGATGGCTCAGTCGGTTGTGTCTGAACTTCGGGTCAGGCCGTGATCTCAAGGGTCGTGAGTTTAAGCCCCACATCGGGCTGGGTGCTGACAGCCAAGAGCCTGGAGCCTGCTTCGGATTCTGTGTCTTCCTCTCTCTCTGACCCTCCTCTGCTCATGTGCACATTCTCTCTCTCTCTCTCTCAAGAAGAAATAAACATTAAAAAAGTTTTTTAAATGTTTTTATTTATTTTTGATACAGAGAGAGACAGAGCATGAGAGGGGGAGGGGCAGAGAGAGAAGGAGACACAGAACCAGAAGCAGGCTCCAGGCTCTGAGCTAGCTGTCAGCACAGAGCCTGATGCGGGGCTCGAACCCACGAACGTGAGATCTGACCTAAGCTGAAGTCGGAGGCTTAACCGACTGAG